>JANAVB010040218.1:34992396-35252396 GCA_029216955.1 Iris pallida | reverse complement strand
GTTTATTTTAGATTCTGGGGGTGACGATAGAGGCTCGGAAAAGCGACGACAGCTCTGCCTTACTCCTTGGACGATCGGGTGCAACTTTGGCTCTGGAGAAGAAGTACATGGCGTTGATGAAGAAATGCTCTCTTTGTTCTCTCTGTATGCTCCTCTGTCCTTTCGATCTCTGTATATTCTCTCTCTGATTCTCTCTGGATCCGGGCCGGGGTCGTTTGTCCTCTCTCTCTGTGTGTGTGTTGCAAGGGAATGGCACCTTGCTATTTATAAGAGTGGGGGGCATCATTAGGATTTTGCAATGATTGCCCATTCTCTAAAGTCGGCGGCCTGAGAGTTAATTAATCTGGGCCGTCCATCTTGAATATGATAGATTTAAGCAATTAATGTGATTGCATTAAATCTCTGTGGACAATAAATATTGATTGCCATGAATATTCGCGACTTGTAATGGTCTGCCACGTGTCTAATTTGTTCGATTTGATTTGATCTGGGCACTTATTGCAACAAATCTGATTAGGATTTGTTAACACCCATAATTTCAGGAAGATAAGACTGCCACGTGTCTCAATCATCTTGGCAGAGCCGTAGAAAGTGGGCCGCATGAGGCTACATGGCCGCATGAAGATGGGCAGCCGCATGGGGATGAATAGCCGCATGACGATGGGCAGCTGCATGGGAGTGGGCAGCCGCATGCTGATGGGCGGCCGCATAAGGGATGCAGCCGCATGCTGATGGGCGGCCGCATAAAGGATGCAGTCGCATGAAGATGGACGGCCGCAGCCGCATGCCTCGGGATTAAATGGATTCTGCCAGCTGTGAGAAGACTTTATTCTCTTTCCTAGGGATGCGCCATTACGTTAGTCATTATTGTACCTTTTTGTCAGAGCTGTCATTTGTCAGAGTTATCAGTCGTCAGGAAATTAAATACAGCAGAAGACGAAAAGAAGAGCTGTTGAAGGCCACGTGGCTCCTCTCTGGGCCGCATGGGATTATTCGAGCCGCATAGACTCTTGAACCGCATGGATCCCTGAGCCGTATGGGCTCCCTGAGCCGCATAAACCTTTCTGTATTCTTTTCCATACTTCTACAAGACCCCTTTCAAAGTTTTTAATTTACAAAATTGAAATACTTTGAATAAGAAGCATGGCTATGTATAAACTCCTCTGGCCGCATAGGATATTCTGGCCGCATGGGTGTCTCAGCCGCATATCCTCCTCAGCCACATGGCCATCTGAGCCGTATGGTCGTTCCAGCCGCATGGCCATCTGAACCGCATGGGCTCCTTGCCACGTCTTCATGCCATGTGTACAAATATTTTGCATTGATTACCCTTGATTTGCTGTCAGATTCAAGGCCGCTTTTTGGGGCAGGATCCCAAGAGTTTAGCCTTAAATAATCAGATCACCTTGATAACCGAAGAGTCGGTTATTCTGCACATGAATCGATGCGTCAGTCCATTGGGGTTCTGCCTATAAATAGCAGGGTGTTTGGGAAAGATTTTCTTTTACTTTCTGCTATTGCCCTAGCTCTCTTGTCTTCGTCCTCCTTCTCTGATCATAGTAATGGCTCCCAAGAAGACTGTTGCGGTGAAGAAGGCAGCGTCTTCATCGGCGACGAAGGGTAAGAAAGCTGCTTATGCGACGACGAATGTGGCAGCTCCTCCGCCAGCTGACGTGCCTGTAGTTCACCCCGACGTCCACCCCGCTATTGATGGTAAGGACCTTTGCGTGAGTTTGGAACCCTAACTGTCATGGCTACGTCGCATATTTTATGCGCGAGCCTTCATCTTCATATGTTCCGCATGTATATCTCATGGTCAAGCCGCGAGCCGTATGAGAATCGTTGCTGTGGCCGCATACGCACTTCGTCAACGAAGCCGCATAGGCTGCGCTGAGCTGCATAGACTCGTACGAATTTGTTTGTCATGTGAACAGCGTGAACTTATCCGAACTCTGAGAGCCATATGAGAGTACTGCCGCATGAACCTTCGCTGAACGGAGCCGCATAAGTGTTTTTCTGAGTTGATCCGCATGAGGCTCCATTAAGTTGGAGCCGCATGAGCTCGAAAACACCCATCGGTTCTCTTTGTCCATATTTTTGACTTATTTTCTTTTTTCTTCTTTTTTTAGTGAATTTCCCAGTTAACGCTGCGGGGGAACCTCTAGTGGGTCGTGCTCAGGCCGCTATGGGCTATAGGTACGATCAGATAGTTCGGTATGTGGCAGACCAGCTTCCTAGTGACGAGCCTTTGACGAGGATAAATGCCCTCAAGAACCAACCTTTCCACTTCCTATGTGCCATGATAAATTCGGGAAAACTGGAAGGGGAATACCTGAAACCTGCGTTCTTCTTTGGAGACGCTTTGACTGTGAAGAACAGTCAAGTTCTGGATATATCGAAGAACTGGAGCTTCATTTCTAACGGAATTGTGATTCGCATCCCTCAAATGGAGCGCCACTTCCCACTATCTTGGTTCAATATGTTCCCGCTGGACAGGAAGATGGAAGAGTCTTTGACTCCTACCCGGAATGGGATGTTTGTGGGCGACATCCATTACAACAACATCATGAAGTCAGTGTGTGCGGGCAAGATGCATGCCAGCCTTTATGTAATGGGATTGGCCCCGGGTACTTTCTTGAATGTGCCGGGCCCCAATTTTATGTTTTTTTTCAGCCGATACTTTCCTGAACCAACTTGCTCGGAAAGGCTCATATCCAATCGGCCGGTTGGCACTCCCAAGTTGGATACACCCTATCCCCTCATGGATCAATCTGTCTATGTGGATCTCACAAAAGTATGAGACTTTTCTGCATGAGATTGGTCTTTATCACGCTATTCGAGGCTCCAGCCACGGCTTACCTGTAAACAAGAAGTTATTCATGGCTTTGCTGGAGATGTACAACTACTGTACGGGAACCTTCTATACCCCTGTAGGGGAAATGGGGCTTGCACTCCATGAGATGCATGTGATTTCCAAACTTCCTTGGGGGGATGAAGCTTTTGAAGCATACATTCCTACGAATGAGGAGTTCGAAGAGCTGGAAAAATGATACCCGGGATTCGTGGCTACTTATCAGGAAATACTGTGCCATTATAGTGCGTGCCAGCAGATAGCCAAGAAGGAAAGCAGCTCGGAAGGGAATGCTCCCCATACTAAGGACTGGGTCAACTATCTCTCCTCGACGGGAGCTTTAGGACGAGTTACTTCCCGAAGTCCTCAATCCCGGGAGGCGGTTCAGGCTTTGATGTCGTCGACAAAGAGGGTGGCCTCCACCAGCGACAGATTTGGGAGCCAGACCGACTCTTTTGGTTATTTTTATCAGGATACCCAAGAGCTGTCAGAGAAGGCGCTCCTAGCAGGATTTTTGATGGTATGGCTGCGGAATTGCGTAGTCTCAGGAGGAGCTGGTTCTATTGAAAGGATCACCCGTAATTTTATTCTCCCTGTTGTGAAGCTAGTTTTTAGAGTGAAACTAGCTCTTCTCCCGGCCATGGTGTGCAGTATACACCGTGGCCTCCGTACTTTTACGTTCAAGGTCATCGCCCGCGAGGTGACAAAAGACTTTGAAAGGACTGAGCTGCCCTATCATTATCTGATGGGGTGGCTATTAATGCACTACCGATTTTTGATGAGACCGGGTTCTGAAGATGGCATGATTGCTGATGACGCTTTTATCTTCCGTTATCGCAATGAGCCTTGGGAGTATGATACTATGCGTACCTGCCGGATGGCGCTGACGAGAGCAGATAGGTACAACTTTTTCGTATTCGTCCCTCGTTTCACTGCTGAGGAAATAGCGGACGTACACCTCGACGGTATTGGTCCTCCTCAACTTTTAAACGGGCAGATACTTTTGTGGTTGCGTAACATCCGCCCCGCCCACTTGGTATACCGCAACCGTAATGCTGTCTTCCTGGAACCTTACCTGCCCAGCAGGTTTGCTCGTCAGTTTGGGTACATCCAACTTTTTTTAGACAGTCCCAGTTCTTGTCTGGGTTTTGAAGGTAGCCTCCTTAACGGCATCAGGGCCTGGCATTACTATGATACATTTCATACCCGTGCCACTTTTTCGGTTCCTGCCATTGAGGCATCGGTGGAGATCTTGTACATGGCGGCCTTGTACCATGTCATGGCGAAGAAGCTCCCTATTGGTTTTAGCCCGGGTACCAGTTTTATTATTGGTACTGGCTTGGATGAGAAGCCCCAAGGGGCCAAGACGAGGAAGAAGAAGGAGAATAGAGTCGAAGTGCCAGACTCAGACTCCACCACTGCGGATGATGAGGACGAGGAGCGTGATGCAGATGACTCTTCCTTCCCGGTGGAAGATGTTGGGGCGGATCAGCCGCCTATTTTGTTAAATGAGATGGCGGCGGATCAGCCACCCGTCGCACCTGGTTCTGTACGGAAGCGTAGTAGACAAATTTTCCCTGTTGGTGGTATTCCTCATTCCCGAAAGTTGGCTGCGACCAGACGTCGCATGCTAACTATAAGGGAGAGAAGCGAGGAGGTCGACCCCGCTTCGGAGGTAAAGCGAAGTACTACCATTTTTATTCAGTTCTTTGTTTCCTCCAGTTTTGATCTTTAATCATTTTCCTTCCCTCCCGTAGGTGTCAGAAGAAGAGGAATCTCAAGTTGCCGAGGTCATGACTCAAGATGACGGGGGTTCCGATGGACCTGTCCCCAAAATTACAAAATTTCATCAAGATGACGCTGATCGATTCGTACCTCCCTCTGGGGTGGCTGGGACAGAATAGCCAGCTAAATTTAACATGGAGGTCGCGGGTGAGGAGACCACGTCAGCTGTGAGCGAGTTACAACCTCCATGCTCCTCCCTTGGTAAGATAAGCCAAATTTTAACTTGCGAGAAGGCCTATCTGCTCTATCATCACATCCTTCGGGTTACGTCGATTGATGGTTCCTCTGGACATACAGGTCCTGCCTCTCCAGTGCCGATGATGGACATTGTTGAGACAGGCTCTGCCGAAGGGGCATTGGCGGAGAGGAGCGTACCTCCTCCCCTTCCGGTTCGTCTTGAGGGGCCTCCCGCTGTCTCGAGTTTGGAAAGTCAAATGGTGGGACAACCGGGGCAGGGGACAATGGTCCTTGCGTCTTCTTCTGCTCAGGCGACTCCGAGAGTCGACCTCTCTGCCCTGTCAAGTGTCCAGGCTCTTCGAGTCGCGGTGGAAGAGTTAGCCGCTATCCGCGCATCATTTCGCTCAGAATTTGTCCCCTTGGTAGCAAGTTCTAGCGCACCTCCTTCGATGTTGCCGGCCACGCTTCCTTTGATGCCGTCCTCTACAGAGGTTCTGGACGAAGCGTTACAGGACGTGATTGACAGCTTTTATCGTCACTTGAAGAGGAGGGTAGCGGCTGCTGTGGAAAGAGGGACCTCTTTTGTGTTGGCCCGACAATGCGCCCAGGGTCATATTGATATCCTTAAGACTCTTCCCGGTAGGGCAGGGGTAGCCATGCTTCTGGAGACGAAATTGCTAGAGGCTGATCAGCTGGTGGACTAGCTTTAGGTGCTGCGGCAGGCTGATCTGTCTGCTGCTATAGATCAGGAGCGCAGTTTCCTCATAGCTGCTGTAGAGGAGGTAAGGGCTGCTCGGGATAAGACTAGGCCGGCCATACTGAAGGACCTCCGCGATCTGTCTGATTGATATGATGAGTTAAGCCGCGAGAGTGAAGATGTTACGGCTCGGGAAGCGACTGCCTCCCGTAGGATCATTGATACGCGGGAGAAGATCCTTGAGCTTCAGAGGAAGTTAGCTTTCCTGGAGTCTGAGCTTGAGGCTGCCCGTACCGAAAGGTGGCTAACTATCCAGGAGGCTGACAGAGTGAATCGAGCTTCGGCTGATCTGGAAATTGCCCTGAAGAAGTTGGAGGACGACTGGCAGGCACACATGGACTTGGATAATATGGAGCGTTTGTCCCAGGAAGCAAAGCGCCGAGCTAAACAGCGGCTTGATCAGGGGACCACCTTGGTGAAGAACCGTCTCCTGAAATTATGTAATGCCGAACCATAGACGACCTTTTTCTCCTTTTTTATTTTTGTTCTTTTTTTTTCTTTAAATGGGACATTATCCATAGAACATGTAGTACTTTTTGCCTTCCAAATAAAAGAGCATGCTTTATTCTATCCTTTATTTGTACTTTGTGTTTATGGTGGCGTTTGCCCCGAATGGGGGACTTATTTGTGGACCTGTTACCCTTGGCATACCTTGGTTTTAGGTACGGATAACAAGTTTGATGGGGATACCTAGAACAATTCCACAGCAAGGTGATCATGGACGTTCCGGGTATCGGAAGAGAGAATGCCATGGAGCAGCTGGGCTCCCGGGGCATGATGAGGAATGATGGGCCTGTACTAAGAAACTTAGCAAAGGACATTTGTGGGCCTATTATCCTTGGCGTACCCTGACTTAGGATATGGATAATAGGATGAAAGGGAACCAACATACTTACTCAGAGGTAATGAGGACATGGCAAGTATGGGGGTTTTACCGCAGAGTCTTCCTACTCAGAGGTAATGAGGACATGGCAGGAGTGGACTCAACGGAGGATATTTGTGGTCAACAGAGGACATTTGTGGACCTATTATCCTTGGCGTACCCTGGTTCAGGATACGGATAATAAGACGAGAGAGAACCAACATACCTACTCAGAGGTAATGAGGACATGTCAAGTATGAGGGTTTTACCGTGGAGTCTTCCTACTCAGAGGTAATGAGGACATGGCAAGAGTGGACTCAACGGGGGATATTTGTGGACCTATTATCCTTGGCGTACCATGGGTTTTTTTTGGTACAGATAATAAGTCGAGGGAGGACCAACATATTTACTCAGAGGTAATGAGGACATGGCAAACATGAGGGTTTCTTCGATAGAGCCTTCCCACTCAGAGGTAATGAGGACATGGCAGGCGTGGGCTCCATGAAGGGGTACATAGAACGACTCAGAGGTAATGAGGACATGGAAGTTCTATGTTGTCACTACCACATTTCTAGTTTGAGAGTATTTTTGTCATTTTTGAATTATTTGAATTTAATATATTTTATTAGGAATTTTTAAATAATTTAATTGAATGATGTGATTTAAATACTAATATAATTATTGCCTTGTGATTATGGTTAGCCTAACCTAGATTGGACCTAACCTAGATGGGTCATAACTAACTTAGTGAGCCACTTTGAGAATTAGATGGTTTGGCTAAGGGGTTAAGTCAAGTCTAGTTATGGTTAAGTGATTTGCAAAAGACTAAGAAAGAGCCTTTTGTTCTAGACCACACAATACCCTTGATTCATTCCTAGCCATAGGATGAAACCTAAAAACCCTAACCCTAACTTTTATGACCAACCAAGACCCCCCTTGCCTATATAATGTCTCTATGGGGATTTGTGCCTCTTTCTTTATTAGTTCTTCATTTTCTTAAGGAATATGTAAGCCTCCATTAAATTCCTTCCTAGTTTAATCAAAAGGACTCCTTTTTGATTGGGATTTCTTCCATTATGATCTAATCAATGTTTTATTGCTGATGGTGGAGTTAAATCTCAGATTTGCATCAATTTGGGGATTTTGGGTGACTTTGAAAAACTCCTTGGAAGAGACTTTTTGTGTTGAAGAACACCTATAGGTATATTCTATTCTACCCATTAAAACTAGGTTTAAATTGCATATTCATCTAGCCCTAGGTGTCCTGATTCTGTAGGTACATGATTTTCCAAGTTTCGTATCCTGTACGTGTCCGTATCGGACACGTATCAGTGACAGGCGCAGGTGTTCGACGAACGAAATGCCTTGGGGCATTTCGTTCGAATTTTCAAATTGTGTTTGAATGGAAATTATCATTTTGTTGTCGCTTACGCGATTTTGATTTACTGAGGTGGTTTTGAGTCGTGTCAGAGTCACAATGGACTCATGGATACGGTCGTGCGCGCCTGGGCGCACTGTCCTGCTACCCGCAGGGTCGTGTGACTCCTACAGGACAGGTGGGCGCGTGCCATTGGACGTGGAGCTTGGGGCAGTGTCTGACACGACACTCCCCAAGTCTCGTGTCACTTAGTGGCGTGTCGAGTGTGTGCGGACACGTGCACAGGCCAACCGAGCTCGTGCAGCCTCGTGTGCACGTGTGCACGTGTGCGATGGTCTGGACACTTGTGTCTAGTGTTTGTGGACACAAAACTGAGGGTATGACACGTGCACACATTTGATGTCATTTACCAACCCTTTTCATGGATTATTAGATGAGTTTTCATGGTCGAATAGGAATTTCCCCTATGTTCTGATACACTGAGATATCAGTGAGATAAATCACCGTTCTTGTAATATCCTTCACTAAATTTCTTGATTAAATGTTAAGTATTAGTTATGTTTGATTACCTAAATATTTGACAACATGATTTAGATTAAATTTCCAGCTTTAGAAGGTTTACAAGAATGAACTGTATTAATTTGGGTTCCTATTTCTGATACTGTTGGAGTAAGAGTGCAAATGTTCCACTGTATCTTCCTATTCGAATTTCATTAAATGTTTATAGCATGTATTAGGTTATGTTTTAATTACTACACATTTAACATCATGTTTAGGACTGTTAGGATGTATATAACCTGTGTTTAATCTCAATTTCAGTTGAATAGGACTCTCTATTGAATGATTATGTTGAACTCAAGAACTGAGTTCTGAAAACTGAGATAGGACTCTGAATTTTTGATGTGCGAACTCAAGGACTGAGTTCATGCAAACCTGAATTAGTGTAGGTTTTAATGTTTTATTTCCTTTTTCAAATCCTGAGAACCTGAGAACTTCATTAGTATTTTACTGATTGGGTGTTAATCTGAGATTGCCTTGATTGATGTGAACTCAGAAATCTGAGAACACATGTTCAGTCACATTCCTGCACACTATTACACACTGCATACATGTCCTACACATATAGAATCTGAGAATTACTGTTACATAAAAACTGAGATTGTTCTTCTCTTTTTGAACTTGAGATTGTTGGGAATTAATGGTTGATTTCCTTTTTCCTGAAATCTGGAACCCAATTACATGTAGCATTGCCACTGTCAATTGCACATTCCTGAGAACAATTCACTGTGGCACATTTTTTGAGAATTAGTTTCCATTCCAGTTGTACTGTCACATATTACACACACACACGCATATTCCTGTGACACACACTGCCTACATTCCTTAATATGTCACTGCAATACTCCTGCCATACTGTTTTTTTTACACACACTCAATTCCTATCATATGTTCCTATAACATCCACACACACATTGTAATTCCTGTACACACACTTGGTGTCCCCCTCTCTCTCACTCACATCCTTGACACACACACACACACAGGTTCTAGGTATTACCCACACACCCTCAACTCATACACACATTACATTCCTGTCAACACATTCCCCCTCTATCCACACACACACACATATTGTATCCTATATATATATACATATAGATAATTCCTAATATATGTATGTGTGTGATTATATATATATATATATATATATATATATATATATATATATATATATATATATATATATATATATATATATATGTGGGTCAACAGCTATAATAGCCTAATTGTATATGTGTGGTGGTAGAGTAGCTTATGGGATCTCTAGATAGGTGATAGCTCATGTGCTAGGCACATGCCTATATGTGTATAAGTATATACATATACTTTCATGTGTGATAAGTGTTATAGGTATATATGTGGTATCGGCCTATGTGTGTCTATTAGACTAGTGGGGGCTTAGTTAGACTGTTTAGTCTTGGTTAAGCCTAGTTAGACTTGCTAGACCTAGGTTTGACTTCTTGGGTAACCAGGGTTGACCAAGAGTTGACTTTGACCTAGTTTGACCTAGACTCATGTAGAATGCATAGTAGAGCTTCATTTTATCATTTTAGACTTGTTGTGACTTGTACTGTTCTGATTAGGAGCCAGACACCACTCCTCGGACAGTATATTCATCTTGGACATTCAGATAGCAGGCGAGTACATTCTCTGATTATTTCATATCATGTTTAGGATTATATTTCCTGCTTTAGACTATCTTACTTGATGCTGACACTTTGGAACACGGATTGGTACTATATGGATCCCTTCATGAGATGTTATCCCTCTCGGAAGCATCAGATACTTTTGACCAGTGTGTTTCACTTACATCACGTATCTTATGCTTCTATCATCATGAATCTTCGGAAATCAGCTAGTGACTCATGTACTCTCATGATCACCGAGCCTTCACGAATCAATTCATGAATCACCCTATACGGGTGTAGAAGCATGGAAAATATTGCTTTTAGTCCCACATCGAAAAGGAGAAGAAGAAAGGGCTTACTCCATTCTATAAATAGAACCCCCTTACCTCCTTTGAAAAGGGCACCAACTTCTCTTCCCTCCTTCCAAACTTGGACTCTTCCTATTACGCACCTTCGGGTGCTAAGTAGAAGAAGTCTAGGGCAGCGTGGGCTCATCGGACTCAGTCAGCTGTCCCAACCTCTGACCATCAAGAGCGTCCCGCTAAGTGGGCCTCTGATGGAAAGTTGTACAGAGCCGCCTGTGTCCAGCCCCCGGCGGCAAACGGACAGAGTGGTTCTCAAGTGTCTCCCAACAAAGATCGAGGACAAGTGTTTCTATTAGCCCCCACATCAGGGAGCAAACATGATACCTACGCACTCGTGTGTTCGGGATACCCGGGCCCACAAAGCGAGTGCACGGGCAGATCGAGACATTCCTCATGCGAGTCATGAGACATTTCTCATGCGGCTCGGTCATGAGACGTCCTTCATGCAGCTCGGTCATGAGACATTCCTCATGCGGCTCGGTCATGAGACGTCCTTCATGCGGCTCGATCATGAGACATTCTTCATGCGGCTCGGTCATGAGACGTCCTTCATGCGGCTCGGTCATGAGACATTCTTCATGCGGCACAGAACCCAGGAAGCTTCATGCGGCTCAAAATCAGACGAGCTTCATGCGGCTCAAGAGTATCATACGGCTCAAAAGTCACCAACATGGACATGCGGCTCAACGCACATAGGTAGCTCGAGTAAACTCCATGCGGCCCAGAGAGAGAGAGGCCACGTGGTCTTCAAAAACAGCTGTGCCCAACGTGTGGATGCATTTAATGCTCTGACGGCTGACAGACCTGACAAGTGACAGACCTGACATAAAGTTGTCATAATGACTGACACGAAAAGCAGTACTTCGGGAATAAGGAAAATCTTCAAAGTGTCGCTGTCTACCAAAGTTTTGAGGCGAGCTTATGCGGCCAAGAATAAACGAGTTCATGCGGCCAATACAGAGAAACCTATGCGGTTCAACCATGAAGGTCCCCCATGCGGCTCGGCTATAAAGAGATCCTTGCGGCTCGGCCATGAAGACTCTCATGCGGCTCGGCCATGAAGACTCCCATGCGGCTCAGTCATGAACATATCCATGCGGCTCGGTCATGACAACCTTCATGCGGTTCGAGTATAGAGACTATTCATGCGGCTCGGTCATGAAATCTTTTATGCGGCTCGATTATGACGACCTTCATGCGGCCCAAATACCGACACTTCTCATGCGGCTCAACGTTGATGACTGGACACGTGTCCTAAAGTCAATCAAATCTTGGGCCAAATCCCAATAATCTGGGACACGTGGCAGAAGAATGAATTAAATTTATTCATTAAGATTCGCAGATGCCAGCAAATCATCATGACGAAGATTTATTGCAATCAGCATTAATTATTGATGGGATTTGGCATAATCTATATTAACGGCCCAGATCTTTCATGTTTAAGACTAATGGTCCAGATTGGTTAATCATCAGGCCGCCGCCACTTTGAGAATGGGTAATCATCCAAACCCTAATGATGCCCCCACTATTATAAATAGCAAGGTGCCATTCCCTTGTAAATAGAGATATATAGAGAGATATACAAAAAGAAACCAGAGAAGAATACGTATACACAGAGAGACTTCCCCCATAGTCAGAGAGAGAATATACACAGAGAGAGAGAATCCAGGAGAGCAATCAGAGAGAGAGCAAGAAGGCATTTCTTCATCAACGACCAAGCAGATCTTCCCCGAGTCAAGGCTGCGTACCGATCGTCCAAGGAGTAAGGCAGAGCGGCCGTCGCTTTCCCGAGCCTCTATCGTTATCCCCCAGAATCTAAAATAAACAATCGTACTTAGACTGCTGTACCTAGGTTTTCGTCCCTAGGCTTTCTTTGTACGAGCGAGTTTGTATTGTGAGTCTAAGTTCAGTCCTCCGATAATTGTTCTGTACTTTTATAATCAATGGCAAACACGATGGCGACTCTGTTGGGGACTAACTTCTCCACGGCTGAGGAGTTGGTGACGCAATCAGACGCAGCCAAACTTGGCTCTACACAACAGAAGATGGTCGTACACTTCGACCAACAGGCGTTCGAAGAGATGCTCTCTGAAGGTAGCACTGGCCTGGTCCAGAAGCGCACCCGCACCATAAAGGCTCGCAAAGAGTGGAGGCCAAAATCATTTGCTCCTCCGCAAGCCCTTGATGGGGTGCTCTCTATTGCTCAAGATGGCGAGAAAGACTCCCCTGCGGCCCCACTTCAGACCGTAGACAACTCTGCTGTCCCCAAGTCCGGCAGAAGAAAACACTATGATGCTGGACTTGCAGGGGCAAAGAGGAACTCTATGCGGTCCGAGCCGCAGAAGAGTATTAGCCGCAGGGAGAAAGCCCATGCGGCTACAACCGCCGACCGCATAAAAAAAACTCATGCGGCCACATCTGTCAGCCGCATAACTTATGCGGCTACAGTTGCCAACCGCACGGATGAGACTCATGCGGCTATTAACGTCAATCGCTTACAGAAAACCCATACGGCCACAGATGCCAACCGCATACGGTCAGCCTGCACGGTCGTGACTCCTAACCGCATAAAGACTCATCCTACAACAAAAGACAGCCGCATGCAGACAGCCTGCACGGTACCCAATGCTAGCCGCATAGCATCCGTCCCACGCTTCTCTCGATCAGTCTTCGACCGGCTCTCATGCGGTCCTGACTCTGATCATTATCTGGATGATAATCCAGACTCTGTGGTATTCGACTTAGACTCCTCCTATTACGCACCCACAAGTGCTAAAAGGAGGAAGTCTAGGGCAGCGCGGGCTCATCAAGTCCAGACGACTGCCCCAACCTCTGACTATCGGGGCGTCCCGCTGATTATCACGCGGGCCTCTGCTGGGAAGTTGTATAAAACCACTCAAGTCCAGCCCCCGGCGGCAAACAGACAAAGTGGTTCCTCTAACCTGCACGAGGTTATCCTCCACAAACGCAAGGAAAGAGAAGGAGCTTCGGGGTGTAAAGAGCCCTCACACGAACATCAATGCGCCCAGATCATCGTCAACTACTGTTGCAGCAACGCGGCGGTGACGGAAGACCGGCCATCCATCTTCCAAAGACTACATCACCCGAGCTCAGAAGATGAGGCACCTCCTGTTGTCTCCTGCAAGTCCGCGCAGAAAGTTCTCGCCAAGGGAAGAGGAAAGAAAACGGGCATCTCCAGCCCAAAGGTGTCAACTACTGCAGCTAAGAAACCATCGTCAAAAGGGTTATCCTCTACTGGAGTATTTCAACACACCCGTTCGAAGACGAAAACTGCTGCAGTAGGAAGTTCGTCGTCCGCAACATTGGGGGTCGTCGGAACTGGGGGTAGCACTCCTCCAAATATCCACGATAATCCGACATTCCAAGAATACGGACTGGAGGAAGCAAATCCTCCGACGGATACAACAGATACCGACGTCCCCAAGGATATCCTAGACGAAGCAAGCTCCGATGCCGGGGGTAGTGTTCCTTCCGAGTCTGAACCTGAAGAGAACATCCCCACATATCCTGATGATTTCTCGATGCACGGGTACGACTCGGAGGGTACATCCTCCACCACTCCTTCCGTCACCCCTCATGTGAAGACGGTGTTCATGACAGACAGCAATCAAGGCGGTTCCGGTGATCGCCAGCGCATCGACACTTTGGAGGCCATATTGCACGCCTTGCTCAAGTCTGTAGACGAGATCAAAACGGCGCTTCCTAATCTGTAGGAGGTGACACCTGGCCAGACAAGTACGGGTCCCCCAATTAACGTAGATTCAAATTCAGCGGCACCAAACCCGGGCAATAATCCTCCCGAAGTAACGGCTCCGACTGCGACAGATGAGACCCGAGAAGTAAGGAGAGAAGTTCAAGAGCTCCGAGCCATGGTCCACGCCAGAGAAAACTCTTAAGACCTCCGGATACGGCAACCATATCCTGCTGAATGGAGGGATGTTCCCTTTCCACCAAGATATAAGCCGTTCAATATCAACCCATATGATGGCAAGACTTCAGCAAGTCGGTACATCACTTAATTTGAGGTCACTACCGACCATCTCCTCCATGATGACGCTATCCTCACGCGGTTATTCATTGGGGCATTGAAAGGAGTCGCGTTCGATTGGTACCGCAACCTGCCGGACAATTACATCTATTCCTTCGCTGGCTTCAAACGCATGTTCTTGGAGAGGTTCTATGAGGTAGGGCAGGACGTCACGATGTCCACCCTCATGGATGTCATTCAAGAAGAGAAAGAGCTGACGAGGAATTACATTGAACGGTTTCGTCAAACCGCAATGAAGTTACCATCTGGCAACCCGGACTCCTCCTTGATCGAAATTTGCCAAAAGAGACTACTCCCAACAATCAGTCTCTGGATGGGCGAGAGTCAATTCAAGGACTGGAAGACTTTTATCATTAGTGCTACAAGTGCCGAAGAACGATTAAAGAAGGCTCGCCAACTGGGATTACATATCTCAGAGGGAGAGAACAAAGGCAAGCGTCCCAGCACCACCAACGACAATGGGGGTAGCCCCTCCAACAACCGGGACAACAGAGGCAAGCAGGCTATGGTGGCCGATTCAGCCCAGAAGCCTGAGTCGTAACCTGCGGACAAACAATGGCCTCAAATCACTTACTCTTTTGAAGACGGTCACGTCAAGCCTATCTTGGACATGCTCATATAAGGAGATAGGATTCAGCTTCCTCCACCAAGACGGGAGCCTCGGCCGGCTGATTTGGAGAACCCAAGGTTCTGCCATTACCACCGCTACGTCCACCATGCTACGCACGACTGCTACCAACTGAAACGATATATCTAGAACCTCATCGATTCGAACGCTCTGGCCATCGATTTCGAGGAGGTAACCGTGGCAGCCAACATGGTGTCCGTACAATTTGGCAGCTTCCCTCCAACCGAGACCCAGGATGGGGTGATACCCATCCCTCTGGCAACGATGGAGATTGCTAATCTCCCGCCTGCTCAAGCTGCTGGTCTAGTACCTCTCACCACATCACGAGGGGAAATCATGTGGGTCCATCCGGACCTAGTCCACGAGGTAACTCAGTCCACTCCATCTTCTAAAAAGAAAAGTGGAAAAGTCAGATCCTGCCGTACCACCTCAGCAGATGAAGAGGAAGTCACGGCCGTTGTTACTCGATCCGGAGCACAATCTCAACCTGTGGCTGAAAACTCGACTGATAATCATCCGCCCACTACCACGGATGCTCCGGGACCGGCTCAGCCTTCGACGACCGACAAGCCTAGGCCGAAGGAGACTCGCTTCGATAAATCCCTCCGAAAGGAAACATCTCAGGGGCTAGAGAGGCCCTACAACTTCGACATCTTGGCGCAATTGGCCAATACACCGGCCAAATTGTCCTTATATGAACTCCTGAGGCTCTCGAAGGATGTCCGCACAGCTTTGAGCGATGCACTTCAAAATGCCGACGTGTACCTGGCTCAGGTCAACCTCACGGGAGAAAATCAGCCCGCAGACCTCCAAGACAGTGCCTGTACGGGAGCAATGCCCAACATTGTCTTCACTCCACAAGACATGCTCATCAAGACTAATCTACACGATCGCCCATTATACTACACAGGCTACATCGGCGACATAAAGGTGGACCGGATGCACATTGACCCTGGGTCTTCCATAAGCATCATTCCAAAAGGATTACTGCATCATCTTCGCATCCCGATGCATCGTCTGACCCCTACAAACACCGCCATCAGCGGGTTCAATTCGGGCAGGAGCTACCCAATCGGGAAGATCCGTCTGAAATGTCAGATTGGCGATCTCCAATCAGAAGTCACTTGCTACGTCATAGATGCCGACACTTCATACAACATCCTTTTGGGGCGCCCTTGGATACACGATTACATGATCGTGCCTTCCACGCTATACCAATGCTTCAAATATGTCGATAAGCACAGCTTCGTGAGGACAGAATTTGCTGACATCGATTCCTTCAAAGGGGTCGAATCTTATTACTCGGACTCCTGCCTATACGAAAAGTCGAAGAGGTACCTTGAAGGAGGAAATGAACAAACTGATGTTGAAGCAACCACGGGATCTGAAGAGCCTCTGACGATCCACCTCCAGGCTCGCAAACCAGGCAATTCTGCACCCCTTACGGCCACGCTGCGTAAGGACGCGATCAGCCTCTCGGCACAGGAAGAGCAGTTGAGAATCCGGCTGCCAAGGTCCGGCCAAGTGCCGAGACCCATAACAGGGCCACTGACAATCAGACTGCCGAGAGTCGGTCAACCCCAAACGAAGAAGCTCAATCCCTCCGATCGGCCACTGACGATACGCCTTCCCAAGAAGGGTCGTCACCCCGATGCAAGGTCTGACACTTCTAGTGAACCAGCCACTCCTCGCTCCACGTCAAGTGCCAAACTGGGGGTCGCTAGTCCGCCAACAACTCCACGATCTACTCCATCAACTGAACCCCTGATGATCAAGTTGCCCAAATCATCCTCTCAGTCTGTATTTACACAGGGGGTGGCTGAAGAAGAGTTAGAGCTGGCCAAGTATGTGGCTGCTCACACTGAGACTTGCTCATGTTGCCCATCAACGACAACTTCCTGAAGAAGTATTACGTCCGAAACGACATCCAAAAAAAAAAAAATCCCTGATGATTGAGTTATGTACCCCCCTGTACCGCTGAACTCACATTCCGCCTCCAAATTTCCTAGATTGGTGAGTTATGTACCCCCCCGGTACCGCTGAACTCACATCCACTCCAGATTATCTAGTCATGTACCCGCTGGTACCACTGAACTCACATCCACATTCTCTCCAGATTACCGAGTCATGTATCTGCTGGTACCGCTGAACTCATATCCACAATATTCCAGATTTTTGAGTCATGTACCCTCTCATACCGCTGAACTCACCTCCTCCTTCCACAAAAATCCCAAACTACCAAGTCCTGTACCCGCTGGTACCTTTGAACTTACACTTTGGATTGTCGAGTTATGTACCCGCTGGTACCCCTGAACTTACATCTCGGTCACTCTTTTAGGGAGAATGTTATGTATAAACATACCTCTGAACTTTTTTCCTGGAAGGGATCCTCCCTCATGATCCACTACCCGCACTCCCAGTGCACAAAAAGGGTAACAGATCCACAAATTTCCAAAACGGCCATGTCCTCATTACCTCTGAGTCGTTCCATTTCCGCCAAAAGCAAATCACCCCTTTACATAGAACTTCTATGTCCTCATTACCTCTGAGTCGTTCTATGTACCCCTCTTCATTGAGCCCACTCCTGCCATGTCCTCATTACCTCTGAGTGGGAAGGCTCCGTCGAAGAAAACTTCATACTTGCCATGTCCTCATTACCTCTGAGTAAGTATGTCGATTCCCTTTCAACCTATTATTTGTACCCACAACCGGAGTACGCCAAAGATAATAGGTCCACAAATATCCTCCGTTGAGTTTTCTCCTGCCATGTCCTCATTACCTCTGAGTAGGAAGATTCCACGGTGAAACAAAAACCCTCATGCTTGCCATGTCCTCATTACCTCTGAGTAAGTATGTTGGTTCCTTTTCATCCTATTATCCGTATCCTAAGCCAGGGTACGCCAAGGATAATAGGCCCATAAATGTCCTCTGTTGACCACAAATGTCCTCTGTTGACTACAAACGTCCTCTGTTGACCACAAATGTCCGCTGTTGACCACGAATATCTTCCGTGAAGTCTCCCCTGCCATGTCCTCATTACCTCTGAGCAGGAAGATTCCACGGTAAAACTCTCATGCTTGCCATGTCCTCATAACCTCTGAGCAAATATGTTGGTTTTCTTTCATCCTATTATCCGTATCCTGAACCAGGGTACGCCAAGGATAATAGGTCCACAAATATCCCTTGCTAAGCTTCTTAGCATAAATCCACCATCTCACCATGCCCCGGGAGCCCAGCTGCTCTACGGCATTCTCTTTTCCAATACCGAGAGCACCCATGACCACTTTGCCATGGCTGTTCCGGATATATTGACCAAACTTGTTATCCGTACCTAAAACTAAGGTACGCCCAGGGTAACAGGTCCATAAATAATCCCCCAGCAGGTCCAATTCCACAAACACCACAAGTACAAGAAAGAGAAGATGAGTTGAAACATGCTCATTTATTCAAAATTCAAAGTACTACATCATCTGGGATCACATCCCTTGACAAAAAGAAAAGAAAAACAGTGAAAGAAAATAGAAAACTGTTCACTGCTCTATGGTATTCTTTCGCCCGATACCAAGAACCTCCATATCCGCCTTACCGCGGAGTTGTCCTAGGTATCCCAATCAAACTTATTATCCGTACCTAAAACCAAGGTATGCCAAGGATAATAGGCCCACAAATGTCCTCTGCTGACCACAAATGCCGTACTAGGTCCCTTAGTACATCCACATCTTTCCTCATCATCACATGCTTTCGGAGCCCAGCTGTTCCATAGCATTCTTTCACCCAATGCATAGAACTCCCATGTTGATAGCACCTCTGAGTTGTTCTATGTATCCTCATTCGAGTTCGCTCCTACCATGTCCATATTACCTCTGAGTAGGAAAGCTCTACCATTAACCTTATATTTACCACGTCCATACTACCTCTGAGTAAATATGATGGTTTCCTCTCTCAACTTATTATCCGTACCTAAAACCAAAGTACGCCAATGATGATAAGTCCACATAAAATCCCCAGCGGAAGTACCCAAACCTATCACGTCCATGCTACCTCTGATTGGATTGCCACACCTAAACAAATCTACTTTCCATGCTTCTTATTCAAAGTGTTCCAAATTTACAATTTGGAAACTTTGAAGGGGGTCCTGTAGAAGCATGGAAAATATTGCTTTTAGTCCCACATCGGAAAGGAGAAGAAGAAAGGGCTTACTCCATTCTATAAATAGAGCCCCCTTACCTCCTTTGAAAAGGGCACCAACTTCTCTTTCCTCCTTCCAAACTTGGACTCTTCCTATTACGCACCTTCGGATGCTAAATAGAAGAAGTCTAGGGCAGCACGGGCTCATCGGGCTCAGTCAGCTGTCCCAACCTCTGACCATCAAGAGCGTCCCGCTAAGCGGGCCTCTGATGGAAAGTTGTACAGAGCCGCCTGTGTCCAGCCTCCGGCGGCAAACGGACAGAGTGGTTCTCAAGTGTCTCCCAACAAAGGTCGAGGGCAAGTGTTTCTATTAGCCCCCACATCAGGGAGCAAACATGATACCTACGCACTCGTGTGTTCGGGATACCCGGGCCCACAAAGCGAGTGCACGGGCAGATCGAGACATTCCTCATGCGAGTCATGAGACATTCCTCATGCGACTCGGTCATGAGACGTCCTTCATGCAGCTCGGTCATGAGACATTCCTCATGCGGCTCGATCATGAGACGTCCTTCATGCGGCTCGATCATGAGACATTCTTCATGCGGCTCGGTCATGAGACGTCCTTCATGCGGCTCGATCATGAGACATTCTTCATGCGGCACATAACCCAGGAAGCTTCATGCAGCTCAAAATCAGACGAGCTTCATGCAGCTCAAGAGTATCATACGGCTCAAAAGTCACCAACATGGACATGCGGCTCAACGCACATAGGTAGCTCGAGTAAACTCCATGCGGCCCAGAGAGAGAGGCCACGTGGTCTTCAAAAACAGCTGTGCCCAACGTGTGGACGCATTTAATGCTCTGATGGCTGACAGACCTGACAAGTGACAGACCTGACATAAAGTTGTCATAATGACTGACACGAAAAGCAGTACTTCGGGAATAAGGAAAATCTTCAAAGTGTCGCTGTCTACCAAAGTTTTGAGGCGAGCTTATGCGGCCAAGAATAAACGAGTTCATGCGGCCAATACAGAGAAACCTATGCGGTTCAACCATGAAGGTCCCCCATGCGGCTCGGCTATAAAGAGATCCATGCGGCTCGGCCATGAAGACTCTCATGCGGCTCGGCCATGAAGACTCCCATGCGGCTCAGTCATGAACATATCCATGCGGCTCGGTCATGACAACCTTCATGCGGTTCGAGTATAGAGACTATTCATGCGGCTCGGTCATAAAATCTTTCATGCGGCTCGATCATGATGACCTTCATGCGGCCCAAACATCGACACTCCTCATGCGGCTCAACGTTGATGACTGGACACGTGTCCTAAAGTCAATCAAATCTTGGGCCAAATCCCAATAATCTGGGACACGTGGCAGAAGAATGAATTAAATTTATTCATTAAGATTCGCAGATGCCAGCAAATCATCATGACGAAGATTTATTGCAATCAGCATTAATTGTTGATGGGATTTGGCATAATCCATATTAACGGCTCAGATCTTTCATGTTCAAGACTAATGGTCCAGATTGATTAATCATCAGGCCGCCGCCACTTTGAGAATGGGTAATCATCCAAATCCTAATGATGCCCCCACTATTATAAATAGCAAGGTGCCATTCCCTTGTAAATAGAGATATATAGAGAGATATACAAAAAGAAACCAGAGAAGAATACGTATACACAGAGAGACTTCCTCCATAGTCAGAGAGAGAATATACACAGAGAGAGAAGCCAGGAGAGCAATCATAGAGAGAGCAAGAAGGCATTTCTTCGTCAACGACCAAGCAGATCTTCCCCGAGTCAAGGCTGCGTACCGATCGTCCAAGGAGTAAGGCAGAGCGGCCGTCGCTTTCCCGAGCCTCTATCGTCACCCCCCAGAATCTAAAATAAATAATCGTACTTAGACTGCTGTACCTAGGTTTTCGTCCCTAGGCTTTCTTTGTACGAGCGAGTTTGTATTGTGAGTCTAAGTTCAGTCCTCCGATAATTGTTCTGTACTTTTACAATTAATGGCAAACAACGGGTAGTAGTTTAATCACGAATCTTAACATAACTTGACTGGATCCTTGTGTATTGATTGGGGTACGGAGAAGTATGAATGGTCATGTGAATAAATATGCAAAGTAGTGTAGTCATGAATCACTCTTAGTGTAGTCATGAATCAGTCCTAAGCCATTCACATGTTCATATGTACTCTAAATCACTAGCACTATCTCTCTTTTATATATCATAGATATTTACTTACTGTCTCTTTCTCCTACATTATGCTATTCTTCAGTTTCCTGTATTTTATTCTCTAGCATAATTATACTTCCTTTCATGTTATGACTTGTTGAGATGTATTGTGGTCGCTCCTGTCCTGACTGGACCTCTTGAAATATTACAGAGGATGAGGACGAGGCTGGCTGTCCCACTTATTATGGGGCTACCGTAGATGATAGTACAGACTTGGACCAGCTGCAGGAGCCCTTAGCTGTGGACGACACTCCTCTAGACTAGGATGTCTTTATTTATATTCATTATGGATGATTGTATATATTGATACTTGGATTTGGGATATGTATTTATCTTAGACACATAGACTCTCTGTTGTACTTGGGATTTCCTTTCATTTTAGCAGTTTATCTATCTATGATTCCATCTTATCTTCTGCCTTAATTTGTGATTGAGTTTACTTCTGCTATGTCACCCCCATTCGGGGAGTATAAACTGTTAGCTTTATATTGTTAGACGTTGTAACCTAGGACAGCGTTCTACCGCCGACACTGCGGCGTAGGCTGGACGTACCCGCGTCTCGTTGCCCTTACTATAGGGTGCGGGTCATGACACATTTTTAGTGGTGGCCCATGCAGGTCTAGATTAGAAGTGTAGTGGTATTCAAACTAGAATATCACTGCAGCCTGCAGTAGAATTAGGAATTTTTTGAAAGTACTCAATTATATTAGGACAAACTCTTTATCAGATTCCGTATATCTAAAATTTTGCTGCTCATTGTCTTCCTTTGAATTTAAACTGTCCTCCTTTGATATTTTGACTCATTCTCAGCAATTGTTTCTTTTGATCTGTGTCTCCAGGATGGACGAGACACGATCGCATCGCCAGGGCCAGGGGGATGCCGAGGAGAGGTCTACCACCTCTCACACTCAGCAGCCAGCCCCTGGTACTGCAGCCCCAGTCAGGCCAGCAGGGGTAGGCATTTTAGCAGTCTTTGGAGGAGCCCCACCAGCTGTGAGGCATGAGCCGAGTCCGGTGATTCCGGATGTGCTTCAGCAGCAGCAGCCACCTACGGGGACAGTTGACACCGTGCAGCTGTTGGCTTTCTTCCGGCAGTACATGGAGGGTCAGCAGACCCAGCAGCAGAGGCACACGGCAGAGCTCACTCGAGGCATTGAGCTGGCAGTGACCGCAGTGGAGAGAATCGTAGCATAGCCAGCGGCAGCCCCGCAGCCGTACCAGCCACGGGAGAAGGGCATCCAGGACTTCCAGAAGATGCACCCGAGAGACTTTCGAGGGACAGAGGGGATCCTGTATGCCGATGAGTGGATCGAGCATATGGAGGAGATCTTCAGGCTGGCTGAGATTTCGATGAGGCTCCAGATAGAGGCAACGGCCAGTATGATACAGGATCTGGCCCGTACGTGGTACCAGACCGACCCGAGGGTCGGCACAGCAGGACAGACTTTAGCAGCATTCAAGAAGCTGTTCAAGGAGAAGTTCTTTCCAGATGCAGCACTGGGAGCCCTCGAGATCCAGTTCGAGGCCCTAGTCCAGGGGAACCAGTCTGTGAAAGAGTACACAGGAGAGTTCTGCCGCCTGAGCAGATTTATAGAGGACTTGTCGGAGACGACGAAGGCCTAGAGGTTCCGGAAGGACTTGGTAAAGGAGGTCAAGTCCTACACCAAGAACGCCCGCAACGCTAATTTAAGGAGATCCTGGTGGACGCACTAGCTGCAGATGATGATCTTGAGCTTAGGCTCAAGAGGGGGCGAGACTTCCAGGGAGACAGCAGCAGTGAAGGACCGGCCAAGAGGCCACATTTTTAGCAGCACCACCAGCAGCAGAGGTTCCAGCTACAGCAGTTTCAGTAGCCGAGGCAGCCGCCAGTACAGTATCAGCAGCAGAGGGTGCAGCAGCAAGCACCGAGGCAGCAGGCCACCCCCTGTGCTTATTGCAAGAAGCCAATTCACGGGTGGGACGAGTGCAGGAAGAGGTTGGGTAGATACCTTCTTTGCGGAGCAGCGAACCATCAGATGAGGGACTACGCTCAGTATACTGGCAGGATAGCATAGGGAGCAGGAGTAGGAGCTAAGGCTCCAGGGGGACCGCAGAAGGGACCGTTGCCGACTCAGCAGCAGCGGTTTGTGCAGCACCAGCAGCAGGTCGGGGGAGGCCAGCAGGGGCGAGCTTTCGCCATGGCAGCTGAGGATACAGAGGCGATAGGAGAGCTGATCGCAGGTTTGGTTCTTCTCGATTCCAGACCAGCTTTTACATTATTTGATTCCGGTGCTTCGCATAGCTTCTTATATGTATCGTTTACGATTAGACACGGCATCATAGCTGAATCGTTTTCTAGGACTTACAAGATCACGACCGGGGTGGCATTATCCTCGTACATGATATTTTTAAGGGACAGAGTGTTGTCTTGGGAGACCGTGAGTTGGAGGTGAGCCTGCTCGTAATGCCATTGCCGAACTATGATATAGTACTCGGCATGGATTGGTTGAGCAGACACCACGCCAGCATTGATTGCAGAGGGGGTAGAGTTCTCTTCAGAGCTCCAGGGGAGCCAGATTTCGAGTACTCCAGACGTCAGACAGAGCAGAGCAGTGAAGTTTTCTGTGGAGTCTAGGTTGAGGAGCAGACGATTCTACACCCCTTGATAGCGAAATATATGGATGTTTTCCCAGAGGAGTTGTCGGGATTGCCACCAGACAGAGACATAGAGTTCTCGATAGACTTGGTTCCAGGAGCGGAACCCATCTCTCAGCATGTCTATCGAATGAACAACAGTGAGCTGGTGGAGCTGAAGAAGCAAGTGGATGAGCTGCAGGACAAGGGCTTCATCCGCTCGAGTTCATCGCCATGGGGTGCACCAGTGTTGTTTGTGCCGAAAAAGGATGGGTCAGTACGGATGTGTATTGACTGCAGGGCACTCAACAACCTCACGATCAAGAACAGATACCCACTGCCGCAGATCGACGATCTTTTTGACCAGTTGAGTAGAGCTCGGGTATTTTCTAAGATTGATCTGAGGTCGGGATATCACCAGGTGAAGGTAAAGAGGGAGGATATTCCTAAGACCGCTTTCAGGACGCGGTACAGGCAGTTTGAGTTTTTGGTTATGCCGTTTGGGCTAACCAATGCACCAGCAGTGTTTATGAACCTAATAAACAAGGTCTTCCACCAGTACTTGGACAAGTTAGTGGTGGTGTTTATTGACGACATCTTGGTATATTCCAAGACTGAGGAGGAGCACGAGGAGCATCTGCGGATAGTGCTGGAGACTCTCAGGAGGGAGCAGCTTTATGGAAAACTCTCCAAGTATGAGTTTTTTTTGGACCAGATAGACTTTTTGGGGCATGTGGTGACTGGAGATGGTATCTCAGTTGACCCTAAGAAGATTGTAGCAGTTGAGGCATGGGCAGCGCCGACTTCAGTTGCAGAGATCAGGAGTTTCCTGGGGCTAGCAGGATATTATCGGAGATTTGTGCAGGATTTCTCCCTGGTTGCAGAGCCGTTGACTCGGTTGACCCGGAAGGATACTGAGTTTGTTTGGTCAGAGGAGTGTCAGACAGCTTTTGATGAGTTGAAGAAGCGTCTTACGACAGCTCCGATTCTGACATTGCCTTCAGGATCAGGTAGTTTCACTATTTATAGTGACGCTTCAGGAAAGGGGCTGGGTTGTGTCTTGCAGCAGCATGGGAAGGTGATTGCCTATGCTTCCAGGCAATTACGTCCCTATGAGAAGAACTACCCTACCTACGACCTGGAACTGGCAGTGGTGATTTTTGGTTTGAAGTTGTGGAAGCATTATCTGTATGGGGAGAGGGTGGAGATCTTTACAGATCACAAGAGCTTAAAGTAGGTGTTCACTCAGAAGGAGTTGAACATGAGGCAGCACAGATGGCTAGAGCTGATGAAGGATTTTGACATCCTACTTCAGTATCACCCAGGGAAGGCCAACGTGGTTGCCGATGCCTTGAGCAGGTATCCGACAGCCATGTGGTTGACCATGGATCGGCATTTGCTTGCGAACTTGGAGAGCCTTGGGATAGAGGTGGTCGTGCCCGGGGTACAGATGCAGTTATGGGGGATGCAGATTCAGTCAGACTTGGTGGAGAGGATCAAGTCGGCACAGTTTGAGGACGTTGCTCTGCGGTGTCTCCGAGAGCAGGTTCGAGCAGGATTGCTGGAGGGCAAGTTTTCTCTTGCAGATGATGGTGCCTTGAGGTACGGTTCCAGATTATGTGTGTCCAGCGAAGATCTCAGGAAGCAGGTTATGCAGGAGGCCCACAGATCTCAGTACTCTATACACCCTGGTGCCAACAAGATGTACCGAGATCTGAGGGAGCATGTTTGGTGGTCCGGGATGAAGCGGGAGGTGGCTCGCTTCGTAGCTAGGTGCTTGGTCTGTCAGCAGGTCAAGGCGGAGAGACAGAGGCCCGGTGGATTATTGTAGCCGCTGCCCATTCCCGAGTGGAAATGGGAGCATATCACTATAGACTTCGTATCAGGATTGTCGCATACACCTGAAGGGAAAGTCGCAATTTGGGTCATCGTTGACAGGTTGACCAAATCGGCCCACTTCTTGCCATTCAAGGTGGGTACGTCTACAGAGAGGCTGGCGGAGATGTATATGCGGCAGATAGTCAGGATTCACGGAGTTCCGGTCAGCATCATCTCAGATCGGGATAGTCGCTTTACTTCCCATTTCTGAAGGAGTCTGCAGATTAGCTTGGGCACTCAGCTCAAGTTTAGTACTGCATACCACCCCCAGACGGACGGACAGTCAGAGAGGACTATTCAGACACTTGAGGATATGCTGCGGACGTGCGTCCTGGACTTTGGAGGTTCCTGGGAGGATCATCTTCATTTGGTGGAGTTTGCTTACAACAACAATTTCCTGGCCAGCATTGAGATGTCACCTTTCGAGGCTCTGTACAGGCGTAGGTGCCGTACACCCTTATCTTGGGATGATGTTGGTGAGCGAGCTTTACTGGGGCCAGAGATGGTTGTTGACACAGCAGAGAAGGTGAAGCTCATCAGGGACAGACTTCGCGTGGCGCAGGATAGACATCGACACTGGGGCGATAGCCACCGGAGGCCCTTGGAGTTTGAGGTACAGATTAGAGTAGGATTAGATTAGGTTTGTTGTTTGTGTTTTATTGATCATATTTGTTTATCATAGTTAATTTGAGACCTTGCTTGTGTTTAGTTCGGAGACATGGTTTTTCTACGGATATCTCTGACTCGTGGTACGATACGTTTTGGTGGAGGTGGGAAGCTTAGCCCGCGCTTCGTCGGCCCTTTCGTTATCAGCGGGAGAGTCGGCGACGTGGCTTACAGGCTAGACTTGCCACCTGTACTTGTGGGGGTCCACAATGTATTCTACGTATCACAGTTGAGACGGTATATGGCTGACCCTAGCCATGTGCTTGATCATTCAGAGATTGAGGTCGGACCTACTCTCAGTTATCCAGAGCAGCCTGTGGAGATTCAGGATCGCCGGGAGAAGGTTCTGAGGAACCAGGTGAAACCTTTGGTACGCGTCGTATGGAGACATCATTCTCCAGGAGAGTCTACCTGGAAGCGGGAGGATGAGATGCGCGAGCGATACCCATATCTTTTTGTACCGTGAGGTATACTTTCTATCCTTCTCACCAGTTGTATTTCGCCTTTCAATTTCGAGGACGAAATTCTTTTAAGGAGGGTAGATTTGTCACTACCACATTTTTAGTTTGAGGGTATTTTTATCATTTTTGAATTATTTGAATTTAATATATTTTATTAGGAATTTTTAAATAATTTAATTGAATGATGTGATTTAAATACTAATATAATTATTGCCTTGTGATTATGGTTAGCCTAACCTAGATTGGACCTAACCTAGATGGGTCATAACTAACTTAGTGAGCCACTTTGAGAATTAGATGGTTTGGCTAAGGGGTTAAGTCAAGTCTAGTTATGGTTAAGTGATTTGCAAAAGACTAAGAAAGAGCCTTTTGTTCTAGACCACACAATACCCTTGATTCATTCCTAGCCATAGGATAAAACCTAAAAACCCTAACCCTAACTTTTATGACCAACCAAGACCCTCCTTGCCTAATAATGTCTCTATGGGGATTTGTGCCTCTTTCTTTATTAGTTCTTCATTTTCTTAAGGAATAGGTAAGCCTCCATTAAATTCCTTCCTAGTTTAATCAATAGGACTCCTTTTTGATTGGGATTTATTCCATTATGATCTAATCAATGTTTTATTACTGATGGTGGAGTCAAATCTCAGATTTGCATCAATTTGGGGATTTTGGGTGACTTTGAAGAACTCCTTGGAAGAGTCTTTTTGTGTTGAAGAACACCCAAAGGTACATTCTATTCCACCCATTAAAACTAGGTTTAAATTGCATATTCATCTAGCCCTAGGTGTCCTGGTTCTGTAGGTATAGGATTTTCCAAGTTTCGTGTCCTGTACGTGTCCGTATCGGACACGTATCAGTGACAGGCGCAGGTGTTCGACGAAATGCCATTCGAATTTTCAAATTGTGTTTGAATGGAAATTCTTATTTTGTTGTCGCTTACGCGATTTGATTTACTGAGGTGGTTTTGAGTCGTGTCCGAGTCACAATGGACTCACGGATACGATCGCGCGCGCCTGGGCGCACTGTCCTGCTATCCGCAGGGTCGTGCGACTCCTACAGGACATGTGGGCGCGTGCCATTGGACATGGAGCTTGGGGCAGTGTCTGACACGACACTCCCCAAGTCTCGTGTCACTTAGTGGCGTGTCGAGTGTGTGCGGACACGTGCACAGGCCAACCGAGCTCGTGCAGCCTTGTGTGCACGTGTGCGATGGTCTGGACACTTGTGTCTAGTGTTTGTGGACACAAAACTGAGGGTATGACATGTGCACACATTTGTTGTCATTTACCAACCCTTTTTATGGATTATTAGATGAGTTTTCATGGTCGAATAGGAATTTCCCCTATGTTCTGATACACTGAGATATCAGTGAGATAAATCACTGTTCTTGTAATATCTTTCACTAAATTTCTTGATTAAATGTTAAGTATTAGTTATGTTTTATTACCTAAATATTTGACAACATGATTTAGATTAAATTTTCAGCTTTAGAAGGTTTACAAGAATGAACTGTATTAATTTGGGTTCCTATTTCTGATACTGTTGGAGTAACAGTGCAAATGTTCCACTGTATCTTCCTGTTCGAATTTTATTAAATGTTTATAGCATGTATTAGGTTATGTTTTACTTACTACAAATTTAACATCATGTTTAGGACTGTTAGGATGTATATAACCTGAGTTTAATCTCAATTTCAGTTGAATAGGACTCTCTATTGAATGATTATGTTGAACTCAAGAACTGAGTTCTGAAAACTGAGATAGGACTCTGAATTCTTGATGTGTGAACTCAAGGACTGAGTTCATGCAAACCTGAATTAGTGTAGGTTTTAATGTTTGATTTCCTTTTTCAAATCCTGAGAACCTGAGAACTTCATTAGTATTTTACTGACTGGGTGTTAATCTGAGATTGCCTTGATTGATGTGAACTCAGAAATCTGAGAACACATGTTCAGTCACATTCCTGCACACTATTACACACTGCATACATGTCCTACACATATAGAATCTGAGAATTACTATTACATGAAAACTGAGATTGTTCTTCTCTTTTTGAACCTGAGATTGTTGGGGATTAAAGGTTGATTTCCTTTTTCCTTTTTCCTGAAATCTGGAACCTAATTACATGTAGCATTGCCACTGTCAATTGCACATTCCTGAGAACAATTCACTGTGGTACATTTCCTGAGAATTAGTTTCCATTCCAGTTGCACTGTCACATATTACACACACACACGCATATTCCTGTGACACACACTGCCTACATTCCTTAATATGTCACTGCAATACTCCTGCCACACTGTTTTTTTACACACACTTAATTCCTGTCATATGTTCCTATAACTTCCATACACACATTGTAATTCCTGTACACACACTTGGTGTCCCCCTCTCTCTCACTCACATCCTTGACACACACACACAGGTTCTAGGTATTACACACACACCCTCAACTCATACACACATTACATTCCTGTCAACACATTCCCCCTCTATCCACACACACACATATTGTATCCTATATATATACATATAGATAATTCCTAATATATGTATGTGTGTGATTATATATACATATGTGGGTCAACAGCTATAATAGCCTAATTGTATGTGTGGTGGTCGAGTAGCTTATGGGATCTCTAGATAGGTGATAGCTCATGTGCTAGGCACATGCCTATATGTGTATAAGTATATACATATACTTTCATGTGTGATAAGTGTTATAGGTATATATGTGGTATTGGCCTATGTGTGTCTATAAGACTAGTGGGGGCTTAGTTAGACTGTTTAGTCTTGGTTAAGCCTAGTTAGACTTGCTAGACCTAGGTTTGACTTCTTGGGTGACCAGGGTTGACCAAGAGTTGACTTTGACCTAGTTTGACCTAGACTCATGTAGAATGCATAGTAGAGCTTCATTTAAAATAATTTAAATAATTTAAAATGATTTAAAATCACCAAAAATCATATCATGAATTAAATATTATTATTAAAATAATTATAAACACAAAATTTCAAAATTACCCTCATTTGGAAAACTGGGTGCTACAATTAATTCTTCAGTTAACAGTGTTATGAAATAAGAATTTAAATATATGAGTCTAATACAAGGGTGTATAGTGGATTAATGTGCAAGATCCCAGTTTAGATAGGAATGTTGGATAATCCCTAAAGCTCAGGAAGTCTTGCATACATGACTCCAAATCTCAGTTATCATTGTACACAATTTCAAGTCTTTAACATACATCAAAATATTTCTCAGGTTCTCCTACAGAATCTCAGTTATCTGTCAATATGAATCTCAAGAACATACATATATACCTATGTTCAGTCATCTGTGTGTCTAATGTGACAGTCCTAAACAGTGTGTGTGGCAAACAGTGGTGGGGATTTCAGTGTTTAGTGAAATATCAAATGTCTGAATATCAGATTTCTGTTACACTAATCACAGGAATATCACCCTCAGTCCCATGATTTGAACCACAAACTGAACCCCACATTGAAGTATCAAGTTCACTGAAATCAGTGGTGTGTGGGGGTTATTAGTGAACTGGACAGGGTCATGTGTGTGAGTTTCAAACAGTGTGTGTGTGTCGAAGTAGTGTGCAGGCAGTAAGAAATTGTGCAGTGCAAGTATCATATGGATTTCGAAAACATCAACCATACATAAAACCCTAACACCATTGATCTTTATCAAATGCACACAAATTACAGACATTCTAACATATATATATATATAAATTATCATTTAAAACCAAAACCCAGCTAAAATCCTAAAATGTGCACTGCACTCAGAGTATCAGAAATTCACATGTAAACATGTGAATTCGAAAACAAAATTAAAAAGGAAGCTAGAAGCCAATAGGAAGAACTAAGTGCACAGGAGGTTGGGATAACCCCATATGTCCAAGTGGTCCCTACCGTGTCCAAAAACATGACACAAGTGTCACAAATTTGAAAAAACAGAAGTATCAGAGACTGTGGACAGAATAGGCCTCGTACGGTGGTGTCGACAAACCTAGGGGCTCGTGTGTCCAACCTCGAGCCTCGTGCTCATGTCTAGAGTTAGGTTAGGAGTAGGGCTACGTGTTAACGTGTCTGTATTGTGTCCACGTAGTGCACAAGGTCGTGTCCAAACCCGTATCAGAGCCTAGTGTGTGCGTGTGTGCTGTGCTCGTGCAGTCCAGTGCGAGGGAGTTTTCTCTCGAAACACTCAACGATACCTCCCCAAATTTTGTGGGCACAATGTCAGTCATTGCCCCTAGGTGCTGACCAAAATTGGTCATGTCTCGTGTCGTGTCCAGTAAGAACTAGACACGAGGTAGCAGGACAGTGCACAGTGCAGTGTACAGCGTGTTCGTGTCCAATTTGGACACGGACACGACACGGTCTCGTGCTCAGTGTCAGGGTTCTGTGATCTACACCTATAGGGCTAGAAGATTGTGCAATTAGTTTTCAAAAATATTAACATTTAATTGGTAGAGGCAATTCATCAAACACTTACATTAAAACCTAGATACGTGTCCGATATGGACACCAAACCCAATCTAATTCCTACCAAACTTAGCCTATAGGTCCCTGGTACCTAGATGCATGCATTCATGAAGAGAAAACAGAAATTTAACTATGTATGAGGGCATTTACCTATTGAGTGAAAACTCAATAAAAAGCCTAGAATAGGGGTGGGTGTCCTCTTCACTTGGGGGGTGCCAAATGCTTGTGTAACCTTGCTAGCTAGCTTCACTTAGCATCCTCAACAGTAGGGGATTCCAATACAAGAAATTTGGCTCAAATTGGAGTTGATTTGGATATTTGGGGAGAAGTTTAGAGAAGAACACAAAAGAGGCAATTAAAATGAATTAAAAATGGTACAAATGATTAATGTGTTGCATTTATAGAGGGTGGGGATGTGTGATGGCTGCCATTAAGTTAGGGTTAGGGTTTAGGATGAGTGGCTAAGGTTTCTCCAATAAATTCTAGGCAATCTAATGGCTCACAATTAAAGTAACATCTTTTAACCTTTAGCCTAAAATATCTTTCTAACAAATATCTAGATATTTCACTAATGTGATTACTTAATTGAAATCCTCTAACTTAGCTTCTAGGGTCATGGTTAACATCTAGATTAGGCTAACTTCTAGGTCAAGTCTCAACAATTTAACTAACACATATTTAATTAATATAATTCACAATTTCACAAAAGTGTCAAAATAACCAAAATACCCCTAGGCTTAAAAATAGAAATTTGAAATCCTAAACACATGATTAGGTCTCCTTGGTCATGATTAGTCTTCTAGGTCATGCATGACTAAGGTTACACTAGCAAAACACCAATTTCACATTTCACCATTTTAAATAGTTTTAAAAATAACTAAAAATCACCAAAAATCATATCATGACTAAAATCTAATATTTTAATGATTTAAAACACAAAAGTTCAAAATTACCCTTATTTTGGAAAAGTGGGTGTTACAAGTCTACCTCCCTTAAAAGAATTTCGTCCTCGAAATTAAGATGATCGTACTCCTACTAGGTCAAATCCCCAAATCAAACAAGGTCAAGATAACATACAAAACTCTATCCTACTGGTCGTGATTCCACAGTCTCGAACAGGGTAACTACGCTATCTAGCATATCACAATCATATCTTGGCAGGTACTAATAGAAATTACACATGAAAGTGGGAAGGAAGAACAAGAAGGTCAAACCTGCTAACCCGTCACCTGCAGCGTCAGTCTCCTCGACTGCCATAGCAAAAGCTCCATCCCTCTGGGCATGGCGCTGTGCTACAGGTGGCCTAACTCCCTCTCTCTGACCCGGTGCTCCGCCAGGTATTGGTACAGTAGGGCAATCCCTGACCTGATGAGCAGCGGATCCACATAACAGATAAACCTTCTGCCTCCTATAACAAGTCTCCCAACCGTGCCCTGCCCTCTTGCAGTAAGCACAAGTCTGCACCTTGTGGTCCTGTCCTCTAGGCTGATACTGTGCCTGCTGGAACTGTACGTGAGGCCTCTTGGCCTGGCCTCCGCTGCTGCTGCCCCCAACTGGGTCTCGCCCCCTCTTGAGCCTAAGCTCAAGGTCATCCTCAGCCAATAAGGCTCCCGTCAAAATCTCTTCAAAAGGGGCATCCCTGTTGCCCTTGGTCAAGGACTTCACTTCTTTGACCAGACCCTTCCGGAACCTCTGGGCCTTCGCCGTCTCGCTCAATCCCTCTACGAATCTGCCGAGGCGGCCGAACTCCCCAGCGTACTCCTCTACTGAAAGGCTCCCCTGGACTAAGCTCTCAAACTGCGACTCCAAGGCTCGGAGCGCTGAATCTGGAAAGAAACTCTTCTTGAAGAAGCCCTTAAATTCCTTCCAGGTCTGTCCAGCTACCCCCACCCTGGGGTCTGACTGATACCAGGTGCGAGCAAGATCTCGCATCCGGCTATCTGCTGCCTCTATCTGGAGATCTGCCGGTATCCGGGCCAGGCGAAAGATCTCCTCAATATGCTCGATCCACTCGTCGGCATATAAAATCCCCTCTGTCCCCAGGAAGTCTCTGGGGCTCATCTTCTGGAACTGCTCTATCCCCGGTGTCCTCGGCTGCTGGATCACTGGTCGAGCTGCGACTATCGTAAGGGCCAACTCCATGCCCCTGCCCTATTGGGCCTGCTGTCGGTCCATAAACTGCTGGAAGTAAGCAAACATCTGTGCCGCATCCACGTGTCCTGTAGGCAGCGGCTGCTGGAACTGCATCTCTGGGATGACTGGGTCCTGCCCCTGAGCTGGTGGAGGCATACCCCTAGCTGCTGCTGCTGAAGTCCCAATATGAATAGAGGTGGCAGGAGCTGCAGCCTCCTGACCCTGCTGATCTGGCTGAGAGGTGGCAGTCCCCTCTACAACTACTGCTGTACCAGAACGATGTGATCGTGTCTCCACCATCCTGAAGACAGATCGAACAAGGAAGTCAATACTGAGCAGGAATCGATATATCAAAGGAGGACAGTTTATTTCAAAGAAGGCAAATAAGTACGATATGTAGATGGCATGATTTAAAGCAAAATTTTCCTAACTGTGATTGAGTACCTCTCCGTTTAAACCTATCTCTCAAATCCTATCGCAGGCTGTAGTGATACTCTAGTTCGAATACCACTACATAAACTCGACCTGCATGGGCCACCACTAAAAATGTGTCACGACCCGCACCCTGTATAGGGGCACGAGAAGTGGGTACGTCCAGCCTACGCCGCAGTGTCGGCGGTAGAACGCTGTCCTAGGTTACTATCTAATCAACAACTCACGCAATTATATAATGTACTTGTCAAATCTCAACTCCGAACGGAGGACCAGTATAGATATAATGAAATCTCAATCACAGTTTAAGCACGATAAGATAACACAGAAGTTTATAACTAAAAACTAAATAACAACATTTATAAACTACTAAATAATAATATCTCAAACAAACTCAAGTACAAACTCGAATCTCAAGTTATTACAATTCAAGTTCTAAAACATAAAAACTAAACCATGTCTACTAGCTAGTCTCCCGATCACTCCTGAGTGTCGGGGCCACAGGTAGCTAAGCTATCTCATGCTCCAAGGCAAGTAGGGCAAATATCCTTAGGGCAATCATCTGTAATATTTTCAACAGGTCCAGTCAGGACAGAAACGAGTACATTTCATCAAGAAATTCCAAGTAAATGATAGAGAACTATAAAGCAGTTATAGACAGTTGTATTGATGAATATGGCAGTTTATTTTTAGGTGATGGTATAGAGAGACAGATAAAGTACAAAGAAAGTAAGTAACTAAACAAGAAGAGAAACATAGCAATGAAGACTGTAAAATAAGATCTAGCTGAACTAGAGTAACATAATGAGTTCAGATGGTACAATATAAGTCGAGTATAATCCCAATGTGAGTCTAATATAAGATGAGTCGAATGTAATTCTAATCATTATTCTAATAAGGTGAATCGAATAAGGTGATACGAATAAGGTGATACGAATAGTGATTCACATGATGTTCTAATAATGATTCGAATAAATTCTCCAAGTGTGTTTTAAAATACTGAGATCGACATATAAACGGCTGTAGGTAATACGGCACACCACTCACTGATTAGATGAGGGATGGCTATCGTTCGAATATAATTCACAGATGGGTGATTCGAATAGGGGAATATGTCTACATGTCTAATCAGTATTTCCCCGCCCAGTCTAATACGAATGAATCTATAATCCAAACATAAGACGAATACAAGTCCAACCAACATATGAAGATACGAATAGGGTGATTCGAATAGTGATTCGTATGGTGATTCGAATAATAGAGGTAAGACGAGTAAGTATGTGTGTCGCATACATGGATTCAGAAATAATAATACGTATTTGTAACAGAGAATCACATACAGCTAACTAGAACTGAAATACAGTAATTGACAAGTAAATAAAAGAACTATCAGAGAATGTACTCGTCTGTTACTCTGAAAAGAGTAATGAATATCAGATGTCTGCACCGGAGTCACAATGTCCTAAATAGAGCAGTATGGGTTATAATGTGTTTAAAATAAGGTAAATGAAGTATACGATACAATCTACATGATTTTTAGGTCAATCTAGGTCAAAGTCAACTCTAAGTCAAACTTGGTCAACTGTCTAGGTCAAACTAGGTCCAAGTCAACCTTGGTCAACTCTGGGTCAACCAAAATCAACTACTCTAGTCAAACTAGGTCAGTGTCACATCTGGACTCAATGTTGACTTACAGTTGACTTTTGGTCAACTGGTCAACCCTGGTCAACCTTAGTCTAACTGGGTCAAACTTAGTCAAATGGTCAACTTGGCTAATCTAGGGTTTTGGACTTATACTTAACAACCTTGGTCCAACTATTGGTCAACTCTAGACCTAAACAACATACACTAGGCCATTCTAACCTATATCAACAATAGACTAAAATTCTAGCACAACCTATACCTTAAACCAACCTTATAGCCAACACTACCAACTCAACAACTAAAGGAAAAACATCACATCTAGATATATCATATGAAATCAGCTATAGGGAAGATACCTATAATATATATATAGATACTTACATACATATATACATCATATATATAAAAAGATAGAGAGGGGGACTAGGTGAGGCATGCACAGATGTGTGTGTACATTTCAGGTATTAAGTCTCAGTGTTTATTGATAACTCAGGATTATTCATAGGTATTTCAATTTAACATCTAACCAACTGAACCAACCTATCACAGTTTAATTCCTAATCAACAAAATCTAACTAACATTTAACAAAACCAACCCAGGTTGGATGTGTGTGTATAGATTCTCAGAAACAACAAATGAATGTGGCAGTGGGTAAAAATGTGTCAAGTGGTAGTGATGTATAGATGTGAGTGACAAAAGTGTGTCAAGTTCTCAGAATTCATACATAGGTATCTCAGGGAATTAAGTACATGTGAAACCAACCCACATTCCTGTAAAATCTCAGGACTTCTCAATTAACAATGAATTTAATCTAACACAACATAACTAACCTCATGTTTCAATTTCAGGTTTCAGGAATTAGTGTCACGACCCGCACCCTAGAGTTAGGGCACGAGAACGTAACAACGTCCAACCTACGTCGCAGTGTCGGCGGTAGAACGCTGTCCTAGGTCTCAATGCATCTAACAGTATATGACTAAACAGTTTATACTCCCCGAATGGGGGTGACATAGCAGAATGTAAACTCAATTACATCTAAGGTAGAGCATAAAGGAAGATAGATAAAACATGAAATCGAAAAGAGATACAACAGATAGAAGTCTAAGTGTCTAAGATACAAACCCAGAATACATCTCAAAACTCAAATACAGTAATCCATAAATACAACTCAAGATGACTGAAAATAAACTATGAATAAACCCTAGCTATCTATACAACCTCTACTGTCTCCTCTAGGCTACCAGACAACCTCCAGGCTATCTGTAAAATTTATCAACAGGTCTAGTCAGGACTGGAGCGAGCACAATACATCTGAACAAGTCATAACAGGAAAGGAAATGTAATCATGCTAGAGAATAAAATACATGATCTGAAGAAATAACATAATGTAAAAGAGAGACTGTAAGTAAATATCTATGATATATATAAAGAGAGACAGTGCTAGTAATTTAGAGTATAGATGAACATGTGAATGGCTTAGGACTGATTCATGACTACACTAAGAGTGATTCATGACTACACTACTTTGGATATTTATTCACATGACCATTCATACTCCCCCGTACCCCAATCAATATACAAGGATCCATTCAAGTTACGTTAAGATTCATGACTACACTACGTTGCCCATAAAGGATGATTCATGAATTGATTCGTGAAGGCTCGGTGATCATGAGGGTACATGAGTCACTAGCTGATTCCCGAAGATTCATGATGATAGAAGCATATGATACGTGATGTAAGTGAAACACACATGACAAAAGTATCTGATGCTTCCGAGAGGGATAACATCTCATGAAGGGATCCATATAGTACCAATCCGTGTTACCAACGTGTCAACATCAAGTAAGATAGTCTAAAGCAGGAAATATAATCCTAAACATGATATGAAATGATCAGAGAATATACTCGCCTGATATCTGAATGTCTAAGGTAAAGATACTGTCCGAGGAGAGGTGTCTGGCTCCTAATTAGAACAGCACAAGTCACAACATGTCCAGAAGGGTAATATAAAGTACTACAATACATTCTACATGAATCTAGGTCAAACTAGGCCAAAGTCAACCCTTGGTCAACTTTGGTCAACTGCACTAGTCAAACTAGGTCAAACTAGGTCATGTCCTAATCCAGCAAGTCTTACTAGGCCTAACCAAGACTATCCTAGCAAGCACACATCAATACAAGGCTATACAAGCCAACATACACCCAACTCTATATAGCATGCAATTATTCAATACTCAAATAGGCAAGAATTCATATTGGATATACACTAGGTAATCTATTACTTTAAGCTATATATGTCTACACATATATACACATGCATATATTGGTATTCAACATTAGGTCTATAATTATGGCATTTCAAATGGTTATATAAACTTATATATTACAACACAATATGCTAACATATATATAATATACATACATAGCTAAGTTAACTATATTCATAAATACTTATTTAAGAGGCTATGTGTGTGTAGGTGAACATGGCAAAGGGGCAAGTGAGGGTTAAATGGGCATACATAGTGTATACATATCAAAGAGTGTCAAAGTGTAAGTGAACAAAGTGTCAAGTGTGATAGTGTCAACATAGTGTAAGGGGTACATGAGGTAATATAGGATTTGTGTTAACATAGAACATTACATCTCATTAACTCGTATATTGCATACATTACATCTATTATTATATTACATTCATGCATGCATTCATTCATCATTCATTTATTCTCTTGTACTACTATATGTACCATATATTACATACTATGGAACCTACATATTCATTACAAGCTATACTTATACATGCTTACATTAGATAGAATACTTACACCTTATACATCATTTATTTAACATTTACTCATGCTTGCATTCTCTATTTAATTACATAATGTATATACATTAACATGGGTTAAAATCAAATAGAATATTATATTACACACAAGGGTGCACAAAATACATATGCCGAATAGTAACTCCTACTAATAATCAATATTGTACCATCTCAGCATGAATTAAAATCTAGGATTAAAGTATGTTATAGATCTATGTGTTAGCTTTCCGAAACTTCAAATGGATTACGTTTTCGTTTCCGAAAACTCCCGGAATCGCGAAAACACTGAGAACGCGTTTGTCTTTCGTACAGCTGACACTCAAATAATTCTCCAGAAAGTTACAGAAAGAATTAGGCCTATTAATACATGTTTTTGGAAATCTAACTTCAATACGCTTCTTTTAAAAAAAATGGGAGATTAAACCGAGCTTTGAGCTAGAAGTTATGACATTTTTAAGTTAGGGCTGAAATTAAAAATGTGGATAAAAATTATGACGGATTTGGGTAGTTTGAGACAAAAGAACACAAGTATATAACATAATATATCAAGAACTCACTCTCTACACTAATATATATATATATATGAGACACTATAGAACACATCTCCAATACAAAAATATGAGATTAAACATGTAGTAATTCATTCATACGTAACAACAACACATAGTGTGTCCAAATTTGGGATTTTCCTACATGGACACAACCACAACACAAAGGACACTCCTATGACCTCCAAATGGACACAAAATGGACACAAATGGAGATACAACCATGGGGGTCATTCCTATGGGTTCAAAATAGACCTATATGCATGAGGAAATGAAAAGGAGAAGGGATTTATACCTCCCGGTAGATCGAATCGAAGAAAAGTCTTCCCGGAGCGACATCGACACGTAGAGATTCCAAAAGGACACGAACGAGCTCCGAATCCTCCCAAACTTGGGTAGCTTCCTCCTTGGCTAGAATGGAGAAGGAAAGAAGAAGATTTGGTGGTGAAATAGAAGGATTTGGTGGAGAAATTGCTAGGGATTGCTCTCTAGAAATTTGGGAAAGAACAAGAGAGAGAGTGTGGATGAGAATAATGAAATGAACTTGAGCCTATCCTCTCCCAAAGTGGCTGGCCATATGGGGCTATTTGTCCTATTATGGTAAGGTCCAAAATGCCCCCACTAACCTATTCTATGAGTATTAGGAAAGGGCTAATTGGTTGGGGCTAAATTAGTCATTCTAAAGTCTCTAATCACACTAACCTTATCCATAATAATTAGTCTAACCTCAAACTAAAATATTTCTATCATGTGGACTAAAATTAATATCATGTGGGCCATGCCTAACTAGTGTGGGGGTCCTACTAGAGTCAAACTACCCCCGGGTCCCCGTTTCAAGTCGGATTGAGTTGAAATTCGAACCCGACTCAAATAACCCCAAAACAATATCATAAATAATAAAATAATATCAAAATAATTCAAAGAGGTCAAATGCAAAAAATATCCTTAGGCCAAAAATGACATTAAAATATCATAATCACATGGTTAGGCTCTAGGTCAAACAGTCTCTAGGGTTTCACTAGCAAAACGTCAAAACCACAAGTCATTGATTTAAATAATTTAAAATAATTTAAAATCACCAAAAATCATATCATGAATTAAATATCATTATTAAAATAATTATAAACACGAAATTTCAAAATTGCCCTCATTTGGAAAACTGGGTGCTACAATTAATTCTTCAGTTAACAGTGTTATGAAATAAGAATTTAAATATGTGAGTCTAATACAAGGGTGTATAGTGGATTAATGTGCAAGATCCCAGTTTAGATAAGAATGTTGGATAATCCCTAAAGCTCAGGAAGTCTTGCATACATGACTCAAAATCTCAGTTATCAATGTACACAATTTCAAGTCTTTAACATACATCAAAATATTTCTCAGGTTCTCCTACAGAATCTCAGTTATCTGTCAATATGAATCTCAAGAACATACATGTATACCTATGTTCAGTCATCTGTGTGTCTAATGTGACAGTCCTAAACAGTGTGTGTGGCAAACAGTGGTAGGGATATCAGTGTTTAGTGAAATATCAAATGTCTGAATATCAGATTTCTGTTACACTAATCACAGGAATATCACCCTCAGTCCCATGATTTGAACCACAAACTGAACCCCACATTGAAGTATCAAGTTCACTGAAATCAGTGGTGTGTGGGGGTTATTAGTGAACTGGACAGGGTCATGTGTATGAGTTTCAAACAGTGTGTGTGTGTCGAAGTAGTGTGCAGGCAGTAAGAAATTGTGCAGTGCAAGTATCATATGGATTTCGAAAACATCAACCATACATAAAACCGTAACACCATTGATCTTTATCAAATGCACACACATTACAGACATTCTAACATATATATATATATATATATATATATATATATATATATATATATATATATATATATATAACCTATCATTTAAAACCAAAACCCAGCTAAAATCCTAAAATGTGCACTGCACTCAGAGTATCAGAAATTCACATGTAAACATGTGAATTCGAAAACAAAATTAAAAAGGAAGCTAGAAGCCAATAGGAAGAACTAAGTGCACAGGAGGTTGGGACAACCCCATATGTCCAAGTGGTCCCTACCGTGTCCAAAAACATGACACAAGTGTCACAAATTTGAAAAAACAGAAGTATCAGAGACTGTGGACAGAATAGGCCTCGTGCGGTGGTGTCGACCAACCTAGGGGCTCGTGTGTCCAACCTCGAGCCTCGTGCTCATGTCTAGAGTTAGGTTAGGAGTAGGGCTACGTGTTAAGGTGTCTATATTGTGTCCACGTGGTGCACAAGGTCGTGTCCAAACCCGTATCAGAGCCTAGTGTGTGCGTGTGTGCTGTGCTCGTGCAGTCCAGTACGAGGGAGTTTTCTCTCGAAACACTCAACGATACCTCCCCAAATTTTGTGGGCACAATGTCAGTCATTGCCCCTAGGTGCTGACCAAAATTGGTCGTGTCTCGTGTCGTGTCCAGTGAGATCTGGACACGAGGTAGCAGGACAGTGCACAGTGCAGTGTACAGCGTATTCGTGTCCAATTTGGACACGGACACGACACGGTCTCGTGCTCAGTGTCAGGGTTCTATGATCTACACCTATAGGGCTAGAAGATTGTGCAATTAGTTTTCAAAAATATTAACATTTAATTGGTAGAGGCAATTCATCAAACACTTACATTAAAAGCTAGATACGTGTCCGATACGGACTCCAAACCCAATCTAATTCCTACCAAACTTAGCCTATAGGTCCCTGGTACCTAGATGCATGCATTCATGAAGAGAAAACCGAAATTTAACTATGTATGAGGGCATTTACCTATTGAGTGAAAACTCAATGAAATGCCTAGAATAGGGGTGGGTGTCCTCTTCATTTGGGGGGTGCCAAATGCTTGTGTAACCTTTCTAGCTAGCTTCACTTAACATCCTCAACAGTAGGGGATTCCAATACAAGAAATTTGGCTCAAATTGGAGTTGATTTGGATATTTGGGGAGAAGTTTAGGGAAGAACACAAAAGAGGCAATTAAAATAAATTAAAAATGGTGCAAATGATTAATGTGTTGCATTTATAGAGGGTGGGGATGTGTGATGGCTGCCATTAAGTTAGGGTTAGGGTTTAGGATGAGTGGCTAAGGTTTCTCCAGCAAATTCTAGGCAATCTAATGGCTCACAATTAAAGTAACATCTTTTAACCTTTAGCCTAAAATATCTTTCTAACAAATATCTAGATATTTCACTAATGTGATTACTTAATTGAAATTCTCTAACTTAGCTTCTAGGGTCATGGTTAACATCTAGATTAGGCTAACTTCTAGGTCAAGTCTCAACAATTTAACTAACACATATTTAATTAATATAATTCACAATTTTACAAAAGTGTCAAAATGACCAAAATACCCCTAGGCTTAAAAATAGAAATTTGAAATCCTAAACACATGATTAGGTCTCCTTGATCATGATTAATCTTCTAGGTCATGCATAACTAAGGTTACACTAGCAAAACACCAATTTCACATTTCACCATTTTAAATAGTTTTAAAAATAACTAAAGATCACCAAAAATCATATCATGACTAAAATCTAATATTTTAATGATTTAAAACACAAAAGTTCAAAATTACCCTTATTTTGGAAAGTGGGTGTTACACTGCTTTAGACTATCTTACTTGATGCTGACACGTTGGAACACGGATTGGTACTATATGGATCCCTTCATGAGATGTTATCCCTCTCGGGAGCATCAAATACTTTTGACCTGTGTGTTTCACTTACATCACGTATTTTATGCTTCTATCATCATAAATCTTCGGGAATCAGCTAGTGACTCATGTACTCTCATGATCACCGAGCCTTCACGAATCAATTCATGAATCACCCTATACGGGTAGTAGTTTAGTCACGAATCTTAACGTAACTTGACTGGATCCTTATGTATTGATTGGGGTACGGGGGAGTATGAATGGTCATGTGAATAAATATCCAAAGTAGTGTAGTCATGAATCACTCTTAGTGTAGTCAAGAATCAGTCCTAAGCCATTCACATGTTCGTCTGTACTCTAAATCACTAGCACTATCTCTCTTTTATATATCATAGATATTTACTTACTGTCTCTTTCTCCTACATTATGCTATTCTTCAGTTTCCTGTATTTTATTCTCTAGCATGATTATACTTCCTTTCATGTTATGACTTGTTGAGATGTATTATGCTCGCTCCTGTCCTGACTGGACCTGTTGAAATATTACAGAGGATGAGGACGAGGCTGGCTGTTCCACTTATTATGGGACTATCCTAGATGATAGTACAGACTTGGACCAGCTGCAGGAGCCCTTAGCTGTGGACGACACTCCTCTAGACTAGGATGTCTTTATTTATATTCATTCTGGATGATTGTATATATTGATACTTGGATTTGGGATATGTATTTATCTTAGACACTTAGACTCTCTGTTGTACTTGGGATTTCCTTTTATTTCAGCAGTTTATCTATCTATGATTCCATCTTATCTTCTGCCTTAGTTTTTGATTGAGTTTACTTCTGCTATGTCACCCCCATTCGGGAAGTATAAACTGTTAGCTTTATATTGTTAGATGTTGTGACCTAGGACAGCGTTCTACCGCCGACACTGCAGCGTAGGCTGGACGTACCCACATCTCGTTGACCTTACTCTCGGGTGCGGGTCGTGACATATGTAGAGGGGTGATTTGTTTTTGGCGGAAGTGAAATGACTCAGAGGTAACATCGACGTGGTCATTTTGGAAATTTTGTGGATCCGTTACCCTTTTTGTGCATAGAAAGTGCGGGTAGTGGATCATGAGGGAGGAGCTCTTTCAAAGAAATAAGTTCAGAGGTATGATCATACATGACTTACTACCTAAAAGAGTGACCAGAATGTGAGTTCAAAGGCACCTGCGGGTACATAACTCGATAATCTGGGAGAGTTGGAATGTGAGTTCAGCGGTACCGGCGGGTACATGACTCGATAATCTGGAATTTGGAAATATGAGTTCAGCGCACCAGCAGGTCCATGACTCGATAATCTGGATTGTTGTGGATGTGGGTTCAGCAGCACCAGCGGGTACATAACTCAATAATCTAGGATTTTTACGAATATGAGTTCAGCGGTACCAGCGGGTACATGACTCGGTAATCTGGAAAATGTCGTTTAGACATAATATTTCTTTAGGAACTTACCGTTGACTGGCAGCATGAGCAAGTCTCCGTTTTGTTTTGCGAGGCGGTAAGCACCGTTGGAGAACACGACCTCAATGATAAATGGACCTTCCCATTTTGGCTGGAATTTGCCAGCGGTTTTGTGAGTCATGACCATCGGCCTTCGAACTGCCAGGACGAGATCGCCTACTTGGAATGTTCTGATTTTAACCTTCTTGTTGAAGGCTCCGGAGATGCGTGCTTGGTAAAGCTCGATTCGTTGCTGAGCCAAGAGGCGCTTTTCATCTAAGGCCTCCAACTCTTGTAGTCGACGACGGTGGTTATCGTCCGTCGTCAATTAGTAAGTAAGAGCGACGCAGAGCGAGGGTATTTGAGTCTCCAATAGGAGAACTGCCTCACTCCCGTACACCAGGGAAAATGGTGTGTTCCCTGTGGCTGTTCGGACTGTAGTACGGTACGCCCATAAGCATTCACCAAGCTTCTCGTTCCAGTCGCGTTTATTGGAAGACACGAACTTCTTGAGCAACTTGATGATAGTTTTGTTGAATGCTTCTGCCAATCCATTCGCAGACGGATTGTATGGAGTTGAAACAATATTCTAAATTCGGTGTTTGTCGCAGAACTGATAGAAGTCGTGGCTTGTAAATTGCGGACCATTATCGTGGATGATCCTTCGGGGCAGTCTAAAGCGATAGATGACGTGATGCTTGAGGAAGCTGATCACGTTTAAAGTTTTGACTTCTGCAAGTGGAACAACTTTCGCCCATTTGGAGAAGTAATCTGTGATTGCGAGTATGAAGCGATGTCCTCGGAAGGAAGGTGGAGTAATCGGACCAATAATATCCATTCCCCATGCTTCAAATGGCCAGGATGCTACCGTCGGATGTAGAAATTCGGATGGTTGGTGGATGAAGTCCGCGTGGACTTGGCAAGCTTTGCACTTTCTTGTATAGTCTATTGCATCTTCTACCTTCGTGGGCCAGTAGTAGCCTATTCGACGAAGACGGTCTTGCAATTTTGGGCCAGGCTGATGGGCCCCGTAGACACCGTCATGAGCTTCGTGTACGGCTTCTTTGGCTTCTGTGTTTGACAGACATCGAAGCAATAATCCATCGTAGGATCGACGATACAGCATTTTCATCTCTGTATCTTAGAAGAATCTGAGAGAACACCTTCTGATAGAGGTGGCCTCTTTTGGGTTATCGGGCAGGATGTCGTAAACTACAAAGTCAATAAATGGTTGTCTCCAGTCTGGGACTTCGTCGATCGTCTGAACGGAATAACTCGCCCTGAATTGAACATTGTTCTTGGGACATACCAGTTCATGGCCTATCACATCCACCGATTGATGAGTATGATTTGGCACTGCTAGGGAAGCGGCAAGGCCTGCTAAGGTATCGGCTTCGATATTTCGGAGTCTGGGAACGTGTTTGATGAAGAACCCCTCAAACGACGAGATGATGTCGATCTCTATTTGGTGATAGGGATCATGTCTTCATGGCAGACTTCGTATGATCCCCGGATCTGATTGACGATTAACTATGAATCACCGTATGCTTCAAGATATTGTACCCCCAGCTCTCTTGCCAGTTGGAGGCCAATGACCAAAGCGTTGTACTCGGCCACATTGTTAGAGCAGGGTTCTGTGAGGGAGTAAGTGCGATTAATCACCAATCCGGAAGGAGAAACCAGCACCACCCCGACTCCGACGACGATGTTGCCCTTAGGTCCGGTCCTTGAGGCACCGTCGAAGAACATTCGCCATATATCATCGGGAGAGGTTGCATGCAAGTCGGCGACCTCATCTGGGATGTCTTCGTATATTTGGCCGACTCCGGGCTTGGGTGGGCTGCTAAAATGTCTGCCAGAGCCTGACCTTTAACAGCCTTTTGCGGGACGAAGATCATATGGTAGGGGGACAGTAATATTGCCCATGTAGCGAGGCGAGAGCTGAGTGCCCCTGGTTTCGTCATAAGGACCCTGAGAGGGTTGACTCGTGATATCACGTGTATGGTTTGCCCCGTGACATAATATCGCGTCTTTTGAATGGCGAACACCAGGGCGAGGCATTCCTTCTCTGCGGCGGTATATCGGTGCTCTGGCCCGATCATCATTCGACTGAGGTAATATATAGCTTGTTCATGGCCTGCATCATTGTTTTGTGCCAGCAGAGTGCCGAGGGAATGCTCCATTGCTCGTACATAGAGCAGGAATAGTTTTCCAGCAACCGGGGCCACCAGGACTGGAGGGTTTGACAAATATTCTTTGATGTTGTTGAAGGCACGCTGACATTTTTCGCCCCATACGAATGAGACGCCCTTCTTCATGAGATGGGTGAATGGCTGATATCGCCCGGAGAGGTTAGAAATGAACCTCCTGATGTAAGCTAGCCTCCCTTGAAGGCCTCTGAGTTCTCGAAGATTTCTCGGGGTATCCATCTCCATGATTGCCTTTGTCTTCTCAGGGTCAACGTGGATACCCTGGGCGGTGATTATAAAACCCAAAAACTTTTCGCTGGATACGCCCAAGAAGGATTTTGTGGGATTCATCTTCAGGTTGTGTGCTCGTATCAGGTCGAATACCGTCCTCAGATCCTGAAGATGGTCACCCTTACAGCGACTCTTGACGGCGATGTCATCAACATAGCACTCCACGATCTTGTGCAAGTGATCCCTGAAGATGATACTCATAGCTCTTTGATATGTGGCGCCAGTATTCTTTAAACCGAAAGGCATGACTGTGTAGCAGTATGTGCCAATCGGTGTTCGAAATGATGTATGCTTTTCGTCGTCAGGGGACATCTTGATTTGGTTGTACCTCGAGAAGCCATCCATGAATGACATGCGTTCAAAGCCGCATGTGTTGTCGATCATGATGTCTGTGATAGGGAGATGGAATTCATCTTTGGGACATGCCTCGTTCAGATTGCGGAAGTCGATACAGATTCAAATTTTCCAATTCTTCTTGAGGACCGAAACTATGTTGGCAACCCAGTCTGGATGTTGTTCCTCACGAATGAAGCCACTGGCTATCAGTTTGTTGACTTCGGCTTCGATCGCATCCATGATGTCCGGGCGGAAGCATCGATGTTGTTGTTTGACCGGCTTTGCATCTGGCCGAATGTTGAGTTTGTGAAGGGCAACCTCGAGGTTTAGTCCTGGCATGTCTTCATAGCTCCATGCGAACACATCAATGTATTCTTTGACGAGTTCCAGTAGCGATTCTCGCTCTTCGTCTGTCAGGCTTTTGCTAACGAAGATTGGTTTTGGAGAAGAGTCGCTGCCTAGATCCACTTGTATGACCTCATCTTCAGTAAGAGGCTCTCTCTGTTCGAACCACTTTTCCCATTGTGCATCTAGCTGTTGGGTCCACGGCTCTAACTCAAGGATTTCAGGAATGTCTTTATCTTCTTCGTAAGCGTCGGCGAATGCCATGTTGATTGACAGGACTTGTCTGAATACGTCTCCGATGCTGGTGTCCTAATCCACATCGGATCTTGCTGTAGTAGTCCCGTGGTTTGCCAGCCGAGACTGGTGGCTTTTAAGGTAATCGTCGCCCAGTGCCGTAGTTCAAGCCTGGTGTAGTATCAAGATCATACCCCTATTTTTGCACAAGGTATTTGGTTTGGGGGCTATAAAGATACAGAGGCAGTCTTCCGGTATCTGATTCAAGATCGACCTTCTCTATGGTGAAGGGTTGTGGGTCGTCCTTCCGCCCGAAGATGATTGGATGGTCCGCTCCCTCGATTATGCGGTAAGCGTCTTCCACTGGAGTAAGCTGGTTTGTGGTGTACACACTTGTCACCTGTGTGTGTAGGTGAGTGCCTATACCATGTTCCATAACATACAATGTACAAAGCTTATTAAGCTCGAGGTAGTTCAAAGATAGCCCTTTATTGATGAAGTAAGGTATCTTTTCTAGCAGGATTACATCATCTGTGGAGGGAACATCAGTGTGGGCAGTCACATACTTGGCTAGCTCCGGTTCTTCTTCGGCCACCCCCAGTATAAATGAAGACTGAGAGGATGACCTGGGCAGCTTGATCATCAGGGATTCCGCCGGTGGAGCAGAACATGGAGTCGTTGGCAAACTAGCGACCCCCAGTTTGGTACTCGATGCTGGGCGGGGAGTTGTTGGCTCACTAGAAGCCCCAGACCTTACATCGGGGTGACGACTCTTCTCGGAAATGTGTATCGTCATTGGCTTGTCGGAGGGATTGAGCTTCTACATTTGTGGCTGGCCAACTCTAGGCAGTCTGATTGTTAGTGGCTCCGTTGTGGGTCTTGGCACTTGGCCAGACCTTGGCAGCTGGATTATCATTTGTTCTTCTTGTGCCGAGAGGCTGATTGTGTCCTTACGCAGAGTGGTTGTAAGGGGTACGGACTTTCTACGTTTGCAAGCTTGAAGGTGGATCGTTAGGGATTCTTCTGATCCCGTGGCTGTCTCGGTACGAGCTTGCACATCTCCTTCACCAAGGTGCCTCTTCGACTTTTCGTATAGACAGGAGTCTGAGTAGTAGGATTCGACCCCTTTGAAGGGATCGATGTCGACAAATTCTGTCCTCACGAACCCGTGTTTGTCGACATACTTGAAGCACTGGTGCAGAGTAGAAGGAACGATCATATAATCGTGTATCCAAGGGTGCCCCAAGAGGATGTTGTAGGAAGTGTCTGCGTTTATGACATAACAGGTTATTTCTGAGTGAAAATCACCAATTTGGCACTTCAAGCAAATCTTCCCAATCGGGTAGCTCCTGCCTGAATTGAAACTGCTAATGGCGGTGCTTGTTGGCATCAGGCGATGCATAGGAATGCGGAGATGATGTAACAGACCCTTCGGGATGATCGCCGATGTATCCAGTGTAATATAACGGGCGATCGTGCAGGTTGGTTTTGATGAGCATATCCTGCGGAGTGAAGGCAATATTGGACATCGCTCCCGTGCAAGCGCTGTCTTGGAGATCTGCAGGCGGGCTCTCTCCCGTGAGGTTGACCTGAGCCAGATAGGCGTCAGCATTCTGGAGTGTATCGCTCAAAGCCGTGTGAACATCCTTTGAGAGTCTCAGGAGCTCGTATAATGACAATTTGGCCGGTATGTTGGCCAATTGCGCCAAGATGTCAAAGTTGTAGGGCCTCTCCAGCCCCTGCGGTGCCTCTTTTCGGAGGGATTTATCAAAGCGAGTCTCCTTCGGCCTAGGCTTGTCGGTCGTCGGAGGCTGAGAAGGTCCCGGAGCGTCAGTAGTAGCTGGCTAATAATCTTCAGCTGAGTTATCAGCCACAGGTTGGGATTGTGCCCCAGACTGGGTAACGACAACCGTGACTTCTTCGACATCTGCCGAAATTGTGCGACATGATCTGACTTTTCCACTCTTCTTCTTGCGAATGGAAGGTGGTGTGGATTGAGTCACCTTGAGTACCAGGTCCGGATGGACCCACATGATCTCCCCCATGATGTGGTGAGGGGCACTAGACCAGCAGCCTAATCCCGAGGAGGTGGAAGATTAGCAATTTCCAGGTTGCCAGAGGGATGAGTACCACACCGTCTTGAGTTTCTAATGGAAGGAAGCTGCCAAATTGTACTGACACTATATTGGCCGCCACGGTTACCTCTTCTAAATCGATGGCCAGAGCATTCGAATCGATGAGATGTTGGATGTACCGTTTCAGTTGGTAGCAGTCGTGTGTAGCATGGTGGACGTAGCGGTGGTAATGGCAGTACTTTGGGCTCTCTATTTCTGCCGATCGAGGTTTTCGTCTTGGCGGAGGGAGCTGAATTCTGTCTCCTTGTATGAGCATGTCCAAGATGGGCTTGACGTGGCCGTCTTCAAAAGAGTAGGTAATTTGCGGCCATTGTTTGTCTGCCGGTTTTGACTCAGGTTTCTGTGCTGTGTCGGCCACCATAGCCTGCTTGCCCTTGTTGTCCCGATTGTTGGCGGAGCTACCCCTATTGTTATTGTAGGCATTAGGATGCCTGCCCTTGTCCTCTCCCTTTGAGATGTGTAATCCTAGTTGGCGAGCCTTCTTCAATCGTTCTTCGGCGCTAGTGGCACTGATAATAAACGTCTTCCAGTCTTTGAATTGACTTTCACCAATCCAGAGGCTGATTGTTGGAAGCAGTCTCTTTTGGCAAATTTCAATTAAGGAGGAATCCGGATTATCGGACGGCAATTTCATGGCGGTTTGGCGAAACCGCTCGATATAGTTTCTTGTCAGTTCTTTCTCCCCTTGAACGACGTCTATGAGGGTGAATATTGTGATGTCCTGTCCAACTTCGTAGAATCTCTCCAAGAAATGCGCTTGAAGCTGGCGAAGGAGTGGATGCAGTTGTCTGGCAGGTTGCGATACCAGTCGAAGGCGACCCCTTCCAATGCCCCAATAAATAATCGTATAAGGATGTCATTGTCATGGGGCAGATGGTCGGTGGTGACCTCGAAGTAAGTGATGTACCGACTTGCGGAGGTCTTTCCGTCATATGGATTGATGTGGAATGGTTTATATTTTGGTAGAAAGGGAACATCTCTCCATGCAGCGGGATACGGTTGTCGTATCCTGAGGTCTTAGCAGTTTTGGCAGTTTTCTCGGGCGTGGAACATGGCCCGGACCTCCTGGACCTCTCTTCTTGCCTCCCTGGCTTCGTCTGCAGCGGTAGAAGCCGACATTTCAGGAGGAATATTGCCCGGGTTTGGTGCCACTGAGTTTGAGTCTGTATTGACCGTAGGGCCTAAATTTGTTAGGCTAGGCGTCCCTCCTTGTAGAGTAGGAAGGGCTGCTTTGATCTCGTCCACGGATTTGACCAAAGTGCGCAGTATGGCCTCCAGAGTGTCGATACGTTAGCGATCACTGGGACCCTCCTGGTTGCTGTCTGTCATGAATACCGTCCTCACATGAGGAGAAGTGGAAGGGATGGTGGATAACGTACACTCCGAATCATACCCCTGTAACGAGAAGTCATCGGGGTATGTGGGAATGTCTTCCTCTGGTTCGGACTCAGAAGGAACAGTACCCCCAGTTTCCGAGTTCGCCTCGTCTTGGGAATTGTGGACATCCTCGGGGACGTCGGGATTTGCTGCATCTGATGGAAGAGTTGTTTCCTCCAGCTCGTCTTCTTGGAACATCGGATTATCGTGGAGGTTCGGAGGAGTGCTACCCCCAGTTCCAGTAACCTCCAGTGATGTGGACGATGAATCTCCCACTATAGCAGATTTCGTCTTTGAACAGGTACCTTGGAAAACTCCGGTGGTGGGCACCCGCTTAGACGACAGTCTCTTAGTCATAGTGGTTGAAATCATCGGGCTGGAAACATTTGTCTTCTTCCCGCTCCCATCGACGGGAATTTTCTGAGCAGAGTTGCAGGAGATGACGGGAAGTGCCTCATCTTCTGAACATGGTTGTTGCAGTCTTTGGAAGACGGACTGTCGGTCTTCTCATACCGTTGCGTTATTACAATAGCAGTTGACGATGACTTGGGTACAGTGACGTCCGCGGGAGGATTCTTTGCACCCCGAGGCCTCCTCTCTTTCCTTGCGCTTGTGGAGGATAGCCTCACGCAAGTCAGATGGGTCTGAAGCGACTATGTTTGCTCCCTGGATTTTAGGAGACTTTTGGGAACCTCTCTGTCCGTTTGCCGCCGGGGGCTGGACTCGAGTGGTTCTGTACAACTTCCCATCAGAGGTTCGTATAACAGTATGTGGAACGCTCGGATGGTCAGAGGTCGGATCAGCGGACCGAGCTTGCCAAGCTCGTGCTGCCATAGACTTCTTCACTCTAGTGCGTGAGGGCACATATTAGGAAGAGTCTAAGTGGTGCTGGAGAGAGTCAGACATGTCTTCTTGGGAGCACAAGAGATCAGGACCATAGGAGAGGCGGTCGAAGACTGAGCCGCGTGGAGCAGGCGACATGCGGCTGGAATCAATAATCTTCATGCGGCTAGCAGTCGTAGCCACATGGGCTTTCTTCATGCGGCTGGAAGTCTCAGCCGCATGAGTGTTCTCCATGCGGCTGAAAATCCTGGCCGCATGAGTGTCATGCATTTGGTTGGCAGTTTCGGCCGCATGGTCATCATTCATGCGGCTGGCAATCTTGGCCGCACGAGTCTTCGTTTTGCGGCCAGTGCCTTTGTTCGATTTCTTTCTAGAGCACATAAAATCACTCTTTGCCCCTGCAAGTCCAGCATCGTAGTGCTTTCCTCTGTCGGACTTGGGGACAGTAGAGTCCTCTATGGCTTGAAGTGGGGCCGCATGAGAGTCGCATTCGCCATCTTGGGCGGTAGAGAGTACTCCGTCCAGAGCTTGGGGAGGAGCAAATGACTTTGGCCTCCACTTCCTGCGAGCCTTCTTTGTGCGGGTTCGCTTCTGGACCGGGCCAGCGCTTCCTTCAGAGAGCATTTTTTCAAACGCCTGTTGGTCGAAGCGGACGACCATCTTCTGTTGTGTGGAGCCAAGTTTGGCTGCATCCGATTGCGTCACCAACCCTCAGCTGTGGAGAAGTTTATCCCCAGCAGAGTCGCCATCGTGTTTGCCATTGATTTGTAAAAGAACAGAACAATTATTGGAGGACTGAACTTAGACTCACAATACAAACTCGTTCGTACAAAGAAAGCCTAGGGTCGAAAACCTAGGTACAACAATCTAAGTACAATTGTTTATTTTAGATTCTGGAGGGTGACGATAGAGGCTCGGAAAAGCGACGACAGCTCTGCCTTACTCCTTGGACAATCGGGTGCAACCTTGGCTCTGGAGAAGAAGTACTTGGCATTGATGAAGAAATGCTCTCTTTGTTCTCTATGTATGCTCCTCTGTCCTTTCGATCTCTGTATATTCTCTCTCTGATTCTCTCTGGATTCGGGCCGGGGTCGTCTGTCCTCTCTTTCTGTGTGTGTGTTGCAAGGGAATGGCACCTTGCTATTTATAAGAGTGGGGGTGCATTATTAGGGCTTTGTAATGATTGCCCATTCTCAAAAGTCGACGACCTGAGAGTTAATTAATCTGGGCCATCCATCTTGCATATGATAGATTTAAGCAATTAATGTGATTGCATTAAATCTCTGTGGACAATAAATGCTGATTGCCATAAATATTCGCGACTTGTAATGGTCTGCCACGTGTCTAATTTGCTAGATTTGATTTGATCTGGGCACTTATTGCAACAAATCTGATTAGGATTTGTTAACACCCATAATTCCAGGAAGATAAGACTGCCACGTGTCTCAATCATCTTGGCAGAGCCGCAGATAAGTGGGCCGCATGAGGCTACATGGCCGCATGAAGATGGACAGCCGTATGGGGATGAACAGCCGCATGAAGATGGGCAGCCGCATGGAAGTGGGCAGCCGCATGCTGATGGGCGGCCGCATGCTGATGGGCGGCCGCATAAGGAATGCAGCCGCATGCTGATGGACGGCCGCATAAAGGATGCAGCCGTACGAAGATGGGCGGCCGCAGCCGCATGCCTTGGGATTAAATGGATTCTGTCAGCTGTGAGAAGATTTTCTACTCTTTCCTAGGGACACGCCATTACGTCAGTCATTATTGTGCCTTTTTGTCAGAGCTGTCATTTGTCAGAGTTGTCAGCCGCCAGGGCATTAAATGCAGCAGAAGACGAAGAAAAGAGCTGTTGAAGGCCACGTGGCTCCTCTCTGGGCCGCATGGGATTATTCGAGCCGTATAGACTCTTGAACCGCATGGATCCCTGAGCCGCATGGGGATCCTTGGCCGCATGAACCTTTTTTTATTCTTTTCCATGCTTCTACACCCCCATGTCAACTCTTTTATTTTAAGTGTTGTGACTGATAGGACAAGTACCTACGCTTTATTTTTAGTCAACTTGTTGAATCTCTAGAAGCTCATGAATTTTTACGGATATAGTTAAAAGAATGTTAGTTAACTAATAGTGGTTAGACAACAGCGTACTGTCGTCAATTATTTGAGAGTGGAGAATGTGGGTTCACTGCAGCCAACAGCGCACTGGCAAGGCACAACCCATATAATTGAAATCCTTTCGAAGAATTGTAGGTTATGGATCATTGCTAAAACTATATCCTTGTTGACCTCTTTTGACCTTGTGTCAATATAAGGTAGAGTACTTGATAGCATATCACAGCTGAATCACGGAACCAAGGGTTTACCACCGTCCGAGTATACGGGCGAGTTATAATTCTCGGTGAAATGACTTCAGATATGATTACAAGTTTAGGATATTATAGAGGATAGGAAAGTGCCATGTATGCCCTCTAAGATCCAAAGCTAAAACTAGTGAAAGCTCTGTAAGTTGGATAGCCAGTCTCCCAACCTAAATTCGGTGGTCCTTGTGATCTATTAACGAGGAAATTGACTGACACTAACAGGTTTTACCTAGAATAAAGAATTTAGGGGTCCATAACCCATTAGTCGACCAAGGCCTTATGAATAAGAAGATAGTAGGATGACTGTATAAGCAAGAACACCAGGTAAGGTTTTGATTCTCTCAAAACTCGAACCACTTGTGCCTCCCTTCAAAAATCTCGCATACTTGTATCTTGACCAATGCTGCTATTACAGCCTAGTTTTGCAAGCTTACTCTTTTATCGAGCTTGATTCAAGACATATGTTATTGGGGAAGCCTACTAACATATTGTCTAATCAGAATCGATGTATTACGGTCTGATCAACCATGATGCATTTGGTTCGCTCTTCATTTAATTATCCACGTGGATTGAGATATAGAGATATCCAGGATCTCATCCGCGACTGTATTGACAATTCCTCTTGAATTATACATTCGTCCTTGAATCACGCAATTGTATTCAGTAACATCATTCTTGAACTTTTTATTGTTTTTGTCTTTCACTGATTTGGAAAGATGAAAGCTCGTAATTGGTAGATGGATACAGAGTATCCCCATGGCTATGATAGTGGTGCCCACAAGTGTAGCTGCCATCGGCCTGTCCTGTGACTGGAACCTTGCCTTGAGTTACTCATCCTCCCTTCGACAATAAACCTACCACCCTAATCTTCTAGCCATTGGAGTCCGAGAATGATTAGGATCTTTCCCTTGATCAAATGCCAACCTAGGAGACTATCTATTCTCAAGAGATCGATTGTTGTGAGCCTCAAATTATTTGTTTGAAGCTTGCTTTAACTAGAACCCTTGTAACAATAGTATGACAGGTTTGACACCAATAGAAATTCATGACTCAGTTGTTAAAAATCTTTTTGCCTTAGAGTTGGTTACCCCGTCGATAACTCTTGTATACTGTGGACGAGTAGATCATTCTATTTTATCGACCATGTGTCATTGTACACACTCGTTCTCCATTTATTGAGGAACGATCCTTGACATGACTTATATCTACGTTATCCTGTAACGCCGTGCCTTATTCTCTATTAACAAGAGTCGAGGTACAGTATCCGAAATTTGGAATCCTTCTAACCTTATTATTCCTAAAACTATATCCTAGCTTCTAAGGTGGATAGACCATAAGCCTTCTAAAATTTTAGGATATACGAAGATTATCGATTGATTAGAATAATTTCCTTTAGGATGATAATTAGTGTCCCATGGACTCCCACTTTCCATTTAGGTCATTTTGTGTTCCCGGCCGTGTCATTAATATTCGGAACACGAGACCAGTTGTTACCTTCCAACAAATTTCACATGCAAGATCTAGACGAGTCCACCTTCATCTAGGTATATCATGTCCCACTCAAACCCGTCCCCTTGTGCTCTATTTTTATGGTACAACTTTTAGGTCAAAAGGACTAGATATAATCCTTACCACAATACTGGTATACTTTCCGACTTTCACTAGAGCCTCAACCTTGACTCAATTCCTTCGACCCAATATGTGGTGGTGATCTACTCGAAGCCCACTACGCACATGCCACTAGTGTGCCACTCGATAGAGGCCTCTTGTGCTACTTAAAAACAAAAGTCACCGAAGGCGCATTTTGGACTTTAGGGACTTAGCTAACCAACCTGACTGGCAACTAGCTCAACCACTTGAGTTAAAGCCTATTCTAGGTTACCCTAACCTAGTAGACATAGTTTTATCTTGGAATCTTGTTCAGTCCATATAGATTGAGATCCAAGGTTCATCCAACCAACGATTGATGCCAGATAGGGAACTCATTAAGACCAAGTAAAACCCATCCAGAAATACCACCATATTTGGACTATAAAACCAAACTAGTTAAAATAGGTCCCTATACCTATTATGTAGTCACCACCTCTTAGAATGTGAAGTCATTCGTAACCATTATTCCATCTACCTGGAAGTCGAGATACAATCTTGTATTTCATTTATACCCCTTGCTCGTGTGTTTAAATAACCACGGAAAAGATCACAATCTTGATTTCTCCAATTCCGTTCTATTTTTGAACCTTGTTTAGATTAGTTTCGAGAACAGATTTTCCATAGTCCATGGATTGCAAGCCCCTCTAAGAAGCGAAGGGTTCTTTGAGTTAGCAAGTGACTGGACTAGAGTAGCCAAATTTTGCAAATAAGGTACTGGTTCATAAACTCCCTTTCTATATGTAACATTGGATACTCTCTACCGCTCTTGAAACGTCATACTTGCTCTCGATTATTCTTCCATATCTTCCTGTCCTTCCTATTTCAGAGCGACGAATAGTCATGGCCATTAGAATTTATCAATATTTCTTAGCTACCTGTGTAAGTTTGTTGCTTGTTAAATTTTGGTTTGCTTGATAGATAGGAGAGGTTTATAGGTGCCATATACAGTATATATCTATTGGTAGAAATTATAGCAATTAGTTGGATGATTATAAAGTTGTAGGGACATACTGTGAGGGAGTAGTGTGACCAAAGGTGGGTATAAGTCCTCGAAGTTTCGTAGTTACAAAATGGCTAGGAGGAGGATATAAACTGTTTTTGAGAAGAAATTTTTTTTCGAGGAGATTAAGGTAATGGTAGATTTCCTTTTTGAATTTAAAGAATAGTCATGAATTAGAATTTCGAGGACAAAATTATTTTTAAGGTGGATAGATTTGTAGCTCCCCTTCCCGAAAATTTTTGGAAATATTTTTTATATTATTTATCTAATTTAAATGAGATTTTAGAATTTTTATAAATAAATAATTAGTTAATTATTACGGTAGATGACTTAAGTCTTTGTGGAGTTATGGAGCACAAAACAAAAAAAAATTGTGGCACAGGAAATATAGCAGTGCGCCTTGACTAGTGTACTAGCCATGCCAGGGAAAACCTAGCCATAGGGATGCCCGAACTAGGAAAACCAGGCCAAGTGGTGACATAACCATTATAAATAGTTTAATTATTATTATTATTATTATTATTGGACGTTAAGTGAACCAGTTGTACCAAACTAGTCCGGACTGGATCCGAACGAAGCTCAAGCCCGGGTAGGCATGTAGTGAGACCAAGGACGTCCTTGAGGATGTACTTTATCTGTATGCAAATATTTTGTATCTATTTAGGAATTAACTGGTGTTTCTAGATATTTTCTATAAAACATAAAATATAGCTAATATTAATAGTAACTGGCGTTTTGGAATATATGTACAAATTTCAGGAGCCAAATAAATATTGTGTTTGATGAGTTCACCGAAATACATTATTGGTTTAAGTTCAATTGTCATTAAGATTATTATTATTATTAATGTTGTTGATGTATTATTAAATAATATTATTTTACAATTATGGGTTATAATTATTTTATCGTCAAATAAATATTATTGTATATGTGTGCATATCTATGTAGGTAGGCCCTACACTAGAAAATAAAAAGTATTGAGGTTTATTTGGATTATAAGTGAATATATAAATGTGTATGTGTATGTGTGTATATATATATATATATATATATATATATATATATATATATATATATATATATATATATATATATTTTTTTTTTTTTTTGGGGGGGGCCCGGGGGGGGGGGGGGGGGTCCGGGGGTGGGAGGGTAACCCGGGGGGAGGGGGAGGCAGGGGGGGGTAAGGTGTAGGCACGGGGTCGCACCCGAGGCCGCGGCCAAAGACCGCCCAGCCACCTCGGGACGAAGGGGGGGCTCGAACCTAGCCCACCGCTAGGGGAGCCCCTCCACTTAACCACAAGGGCTAAGCCCGCCTACTATATATATATATATATATATATATATATATATATATATATATATATATATATATATATATATTATAAATAAATAATATATTATAGAGAAAAGGAAGAAACAAATAAATAAATAATAACTAAACTAAAAGCAAACAACAGCAGAAGCCAACCCGGCCCGAGCCCTGCTTCCCGAGCGGAAACCCCCTGAACCCGAGCATACACTCGACGTGTATGTATCCAAATCGAGAAATCTTAACCCTAACTACTTCACACCGCCACCCCATCCTGCGCGCCCTAGAGGCATGACCGCGCGCGCCACCGCCTTGCGCCGTGCGCCGTCGGCCGGCAACAGCAAGGCCGCGCGCGGCCTCGAACAGAGACAACAGTAGCAGCGAATACACCAAGGTACCGATTTCATTATTGTATTTCTTCGCGTATAATCGAGGATTTTCGATTTCATAAAATCGTATGGACAGCCTATATAACCTACACAGAGTCGTAACAAATAGAATTTTCAGATGGATAGTGAATCTCTCGAAAAATTGAGACGATTTCGACCGAAAATCATTTCTTTCGAACAGTAGGGATCAGTCAAACATCTACCTTGACAGGCATTTTCTGAACTAAACATTAGGTGATTTCAAAAACTATTTGATGGCAGTCCTAGACAACCTATAGGGCTCTGCAACCCAACTTACGATTTTGTCGACTGTACGTCGAGAAATCAGATTCCAAAAATTAGCGAAAACCTGTTTTCAAAATATTAAAATTATGAAAAATGCTCCGATACCACGTGCATCCCACCAAACCAGGCGACTTGGTCGCGAACCGATAGCTTCGAAAGGTGCGTAATAGCTTCGTGGACGTGTGGGCTTTGACGGAATTTAAATTGGTCGCGTGTGCGCGACGAATTTGATGCGTATCCGTCGAAATTCACCGTATCGACCTCTGTGCAAATTTTCCAATTACTTTGTGCACGTTCGTCAGATCGAGACGAAACTTGCGCCAGCAGGACCGTATCGTTTATCTGGTCCTGTATGCCAAGTTTGGTCCGATTCTGAGACAGTTGAATTGGAATGCCGTTTTGCGGGCCCCACAGTTTGACTCAACGGGCGATTTTGTGCACGGCCCGTCGGAATCCAACTTTGGACATACGGTTGGGTTCGTATCGAAAAACCGAACCTGTTGACATATAGTTTGATGACTTTAGAGACCGTTGTCTCTGGTACGTTTTTCGGTGCAAAGCGGATCCAACAGCGGACATCATTTTTGTCCAAAATTATTATTTTGCCCCTGTGTCCAGAATTAGACTTAAAGACAGATAATCCTAGCTAATTTGACTATTCTGAGAATGTTGGTACTGTTTATTTCAGCATCTGGAGATTTTTACATGTGTTGACTGATTGTGGCTCATTGAGTGGTATAATATTATTGGTTTCACCAGCTAAGGACCTCAGGCAAGTGCATTTTCTGATTGTTTTCGATTCATAATAGTCTTTTTATTTCATGTCTATACATATATCTTGCTGCTTGTTGACACGCTCGTCACACGGACATGTGGACTACCCAGAACTATCCCCATGATGTCTATTCGTGAACAATAACACCTCTACACGACATGTGCAGGTGCCGAATTTACCCCCTAGCCGTTCACATGTCGAAACGGATATTTCACACCATATAGGTAGATGTCTTTTATTTATTTTTCCTTTTCTTCTCCACCGTGCCATGTCAACAGTACTTTCCAGTTTTCATATCTCATATGTTATTTTTATGTCTTGTTAATTCTATTGTGTTTTCGCATTGCCGTCGGTTTATGTACTTGTTCCATTCCTGACTGGAAACCAACATTTTTTAGGTTAGCCATGGATTCACTTAGCTTGGAAGATACAGGTGTACTTGCAGACAGAAACCTAGAAATAGATAGCAGTGGTATCATTTTCATTAATTGTGAGAACTTTGTATTTTCTTTAAATATAAATCTTGTAACTGTTGTAATAAATTTTAGAAATGTGAATGAGCAACAAATGTTATATTTTATGATTTGAGCATCTTGGCCGTGACAGTGTTCTACCGCCGACTCTGCGGCGTAGGCTGGCTTGGACACGTCTCGTATCCGGAAAAGCGGGTACGGGTCGTGATACGAGTCGCAGCGCAGACGCAACAGGCGCGCAAGTGCCGCAGGGCTGCGGTGCTGGATACACAGGTACTGCGGGTGCTAGGCGTACAAGTGCTGCGGCGCACAGGTGCTGCGACGCTGAGGCGCTAGACACGTAGGTACCGCGGACTGCTGCGGACTTCGAAGCTACGCGCACAGGTTGATGAGCTGAGTGGGCTTATTGGAAGATTTGAGCGGTTATGGAAAGATAGAGTTAATTGATCAGATCCGATCTTTATGAGATTTTGATTTACTTCATTTAAATCTTTCCATTATTCGCTCCTATCTTTTCGCATTCAGTTACGGCCAGGATCATGATTAGGGTTTCGGCCGCTTCTCTATAAATACTCTCTTCGTGCCTTTATTAAGCACTTACGCTAAAATAAAGAGATGAAGAGAGTAGTGTTACTGCCGCCATTGAAGTCCAACGGAGTTCTTCGATTCGTTAAGTAGGTGACAACGAGCGTTCGAGAAGTTCTTTTGAACTTGCTGGTTTCTGGGAGCAGATCGCAATAGGGCGAATCTTGCTTTGAGCAACAGTGATCTTTATGACCCCAGCAAAGTCGTTGCATCAACTCCGATTGAGAACGAGTATTCATCTCTCTCTTAGGAGAACGAATTATTTCGTTTCCCTGAAATAAGAGATCGAGATTTCCATCATCTCCCTCTTGGGAGAACGAATTGTTTCGTCCCTCTGAAATAAGAGATCGAGATTTTCATCTTCCATCTAAGATCTGTTTCGGGAATAACAATCTCAAAGCAAGATTCAGATCTGATGGAGTACAACCGTGCACAACTTCTCGATACAAGTTTTAAACTTGAGAAGTTTGACGGAGAGCATTTCAACGTCTGGAAGAGAAAGGTCAACCTTAATCTTCGAATCATGAGCGTCGACTATGTGTTGACAGATCCTCAGCCTTTTATTCCAGAGGGTAAAAATGCTCGAAGGGTTGCTGAAGCAACGACTTTGCAGTCGAAGTGGAGGCGGGATAACGACCTCTATAAGTTATTGATTCAGAACTCGATGGAGGACTCTCTAGCGGAGTCATACAACAGGACGGTCAATACAAAGGACATTTGGGAGTCTGTAGAGAATCTCTACAAGGCTGATAAGAATAGAAACAAGATCCACGTGATCGAAAAAGGTCTGGAGGATGCGATTTGAGGACTACAAAACCATGTTGTCTCAAGTCAAGGAGTTCCTCAAGTTATGTCAGAAGCTGGCGGATGACGGCATGTCCTTGGTCGATGCTTTTGTCGTCAGGGTTATTGTCGCCAAGCTCCCACCTGGGTGGAGCAACTTTATCATTGACATGCACCGCAAGAAGATGGAGGTAGATCTGGAATGCCTCTTTTACTGGATACATGTTGAAGATGAGTTGAGGGCTCAACTCAAAGTGGACGCCATGTCCAAGCAGATGGCTAAGACGAACATGGTGCAAGAAGAAAGTTCTAAAGGAAAGCAGAAGGCTCCTTACCAAAAGAAGAAAGACGTTCACCATCTGAAGGTGAAGTCGGCTCAGTTCAAGCCCAAGTCAAAAGAACCTGGGACTTGTTTCAATTGTGGCACGAAAGGCCACTGAAAGAGAGATCGCAAAGAAAAACCAAAACAAAAGGAGCAAGGTGAGGATAACTTTGTTTCTATGATTTTACATGTTGACTCAACTAAGATTGACACGGACTGGTAGATACACACTGGGGCCTCGTGTTATGTTTGCTCAAAGAACGAGTGGTTCACCACGTACCAACTTGTCTTTGAGAAGGTTATGGTGGCAAACTAGACACAAGCTGAAGTACTTAGGATTGGGATGGTGGTACTGCAACTGACTTCGAAGAAGTCGCTGACGCTGCAGAATGTGAAGCACGTACCGGCCATAGCCAAGAACCTGGTCTCTGGAAGCCTGCTCTGCAACACAGGCTTGAGGATGGACATTAACGCTGGTCAAGTCGTGATGTCCTATAATGGAGCGTATTTCGGGAAGGCTTTCTGTACCGAAGGGATGTTCAAACTTCAACTTGAAACTCCTATGGAGATAGTGAATGCAGTTTCTTCTTCTGGTTATTTTTCTTGAGTTGTGGCATAATAGACTAGGACATGTTCATTATAAAAGAATAAACAAGATGTAACGCCCCAGTCCCGAATACGCAGGACTACGTACGTAGATATGCCAGCCATATAATAAATATACGTAAGCTGTAAAATGCAGTATAACTATGATAACTAATCTCATCCACAAAATAAAAGAGTAATGATATAAATCAACTATAAATTTTTTATTGTACAAGATGTTGGACGGAGACAAATCCATTGCCAACCATTTAAATGAAAAGAATACATACAAAAAAAAATGTGTAAAAATAGCTAAGTATGATCCAAGAGCAATCATCTTCGATGGAATAGAGAAGATCACGACATTGGCTAGAACACCTGCAAAAAGTCATAAAACACACACATAAAGAGATCACCAGGTCCTCAGAGAGAGGTAATAAGATACATAATATCATGCTAATATGAACTGTCAAAATAGATGAATAATATGTAAAAACTATACTAGACAACATAAATACAAAAGGGTAACATAACCATCTATCGTGCAATTTCAGGACTACTTTCACACGCATGGGTGGGATTTAGGCTATGTATCCATGTACTGTCATCCAGTCATCTGTATCTGTCATGCCCCACTCCCGTAGGAGCGATCGGCATCGCTAAGGCGTGATGCCGCACGATGCCTATATTGCGCTCATGCAAGATAGGTTCCATAACGGCCGATTACAGCGACGACGACGGAGTCGTCGTACAGAAGTCCCTAGCAGAAACATTGAACATGCAGCAGAATTTTAAAGGCAAACACAAGTTATTCAAAAGAACTCTTTATTGATATTGAATAATCAGATTACAATACGCGCAAGGCCATGATTACAAGTCTCTCGTGCTCACTTTTCTCTCATTATACAAGCCACTCTGCTCTCTCATATCTCGATACAATGCTTGAGCCAGCGGAAGCTTCGAAAGGCGATGTCCATACATTATGTTCCGTATAAGTCTTGAGTTCACGCTGCCGCACACTCGACTCGCCAAGGGACTCCGTGCCTCGACGCATCCAAGTGAGCTCCATGCCATGAGCTTCTACATGTGCCTACAAATAAAAAGCTGTGTGGGTGTCAGTACTCAACTATACTGGTGGAGTGAGCTCCTCGCCTACCCATACATAACCGACATGTTCATTTACTTTGTGCAGTTTAAATCCCTTTTGATTGTCTTTCTAGTCTTGCCTTAGGATCAGTTTTAAGACTACGACGCCTAACTAAACCGATGTGTAACGACATGGTCATGCTACAATGCCAACATGTAATTCGATCAAGGCAATGCCTCATCGCCTAGGTACTTGACCAAACTTCAACTCGGGACGGCAGGGTCATGCCATACTCTATTTGTGATTTCAACATGTTCGAGACAGTGCATTGGCGAGAAGCAACTTATGCGAACTCGATCGTGCCAAAACTTTCACTTAAACTCAAGTGCCTCTAAACCAATTCTCGTGCCAGCGACGTCAAAGGAATGACTCGTGCAGGTCATGCCTCCCAACTTACCAAGACTTATCCATGCTACCGCCTTACAGTCTTCCTGCTCTACTCATAAACCAACTTAGACAAGACTTGTCAAACCTAGTGTCAATTTTATGAACATCCTGACGCCAAGTATCGTGCCAAGCACGGTGCCTATGCTGCAGCCCAATCTTAGGCCCAGACATTGTGTTACCGACTAGACCTGCATTCAAGCTCTAGACCTAATCTAAAGGCATACACGCGATTTGCCGCTATTCTGCCGACCCATCTACATGAGTGGTCACTAGAAATGTCAAGCTATATTGGACTGGCTCGGGGATATCAGACCGTCCCTCCACAGGTAGCTAGCCCCGGAGGCGCCGAATCTCCCATGCGTGTATCCAGCAGCCTACTTTGAGCCGCAACTCGCTTCCCCTGGGCCAACCTGATCCCGGTGCCCCGGCGATCACTCGAGAAGACTACACCTTGTCGACAAGTTGTACAATGACCATGCAAGACTCAACTCGATCTATCAAATCCTCCCTTAACATGACCATGCTTTCCATCTTTTTATCGAGACTCCCAAGTAGCGGGACCGATCTTGTCGACAACCAGTCGCGTGGACTTCCTTTGTCCGTGGCATGCTTTTCACTAAACTGAATGTGGCTCGTGACTTAGACAAGCCTGGTTCTCTAGGCGACGCTATTGCTCAAGTCATATACTTATACGACGAGCCTTGTTCTCGAGGGACTACGTGACTTGACAACCGCAGCTAGAGCAGAACAGTGCTAGAAATAGCTTAGACCGATCGGTATAACTTCGTCTAACTTATTTGTACAACGACTTGACGAGCAAAGGCTACGCCAAGCTTCGCATCGAGGGAACGTGCTGTGCACGCGTCCAACTTGAACAACCAAGTTCATGGGTACCTAGACTTAAGCCAACAGCCGTGCAAGATGACTTAACTTACGGGACGTACGAAGGCTATGCCAAGCCTTGGATGAAGGGACCGTGCATGCTTTATTAAGCATTCATGTGGGCGACGCCTATGACTTAGGCTGATTCGAGTGTTGGGGCAAAACGACAGGACCGTGCATGCTTTATCAAGCATTCACGCAGGCGACGCCTATAACTTAGGCTAATTCGAGTGTCGTGGCAACTTAGCAACTTAGGCCAACTTCCTTCTCCCAAGCCACGGGACGAAGGATCGAGTGTCATTTGAAAGCACGCTGAGCCGACTTCTAAGCAGACCATGGGACCATTTTCCATGTTCTAAGACATTCTGACCCGTCGGGATTATTCCCTTAGCTATGTGGATGCGTCTTTTTTATTATCAAGCCTAACTTGTGTAATTTGAAAACATGGGAGTTATTAAGTGAAGGCTAAGATGAGGCGAGTTAACCGAAACTACCCCACATGAGCGAGGAGTCGCCTCGACCGAGCGAGCCTTCGAGCAGCCGTTGTAAGGCTAAGTCCGAACGCCGTCGGCGTTTCGATTCCTCCAATTGACTTTGCGGGACGGGGCACTATAATATCCGACCGTAACGTCCAAAACATCAGAGGGTATCTGCAAATGTATCTCGCCATAGTTCCATTCGGAGACTATGGTTTACCTATTTGGCTTCCAATACGCACTAGTGATTGTCCTCCCCTAATATTTTCCATACTTACCAAATTATGTCCATAACCTGTCCACTTTTGTAACTGCTTGAGTCTCTATAACCTAATTATTGCAGTTACGATCATCTAACCGTCACAAGACTCGTACGTACTGATGATTAGTCAAATACACAGGTCATGCCCTTAGCAAAATGTCTCAAACAGTGGCATATGAGTGTCATGGCTAAAGGAGATATAATAATATCCCACCACAAGAAGGTAGTCCGCTAAAACTAAGTCAGCATGCATACAATAAAAGAAAGCAACAGAAAACGACTAATAGAGTCGCTTACACCCAAGTATGACTTGGACGCGCAGTTTATAACATATGAAACTAAAAAAATTATGAAAGAAAATAAATAAATGCTGGAAATAAATTATATGACAGTAAATCTAGCAATGTATACTTTCTTGGTGGTTGTTGGGTGTTTTGACGACGTCCAGTAGATGAAATCAACAAGTCAGGAGAAGCTACAAGAATGGAACATCCACAAACGTCCCCGGATATTGAAACAAATATCACCAACATTTTTGGAATAAAAGAAATGTCCTGAAATGCCTACCCAAAAGTCCAATTTTGGACACATGGGCAAAATTGTAATTTTGGGTCAAAACGATGTTCGCCGTTGGACCAACTTTACACCAAAATACGTGCCAAACCCTATGGTCTCTAAAGTCGTCAAAATAAATGTCTACGGGTCTATTTTTTTGATACGAACTCAACGGTATGTCCAATTTTGGATTCCGATGAGCTGTGCACAAAATCGTCCTTTGAATCGGATCGTGGGGCCAGCAAAACGGCGATCCGGTCAACTGTCTTAGAATCGGACTAATATTGGCTCACATGACCAAAAAAATGATATGGTCCTGATGGCGTAAGTTTCGTCTCGAGATGACGAACGTGCACAAAGTAATTGGTAATTTTGGAAAAGGGTCGATACGGCGTTCTTCGACGGATACGTGTCGAATTCGTCGCACACACGCAACCAATTAGAATTTCGTCAAATTCTACACATCCACAAAGTCCGTATGCACCTTTCGATGGCTTCATTTTGCGATGAAGTAGTCCGATTTGTCGGGACGGACCCTGTATCGAGAATTTTTATGTTTTGAAAAACTATTTTTTCATGATCTTTAAACTAAATTGAATCAATGGATAATATGTTACTAAAAAAGTAAAAAGTGTATGATTTACAGATCGAAAAATTATCAAATATATGCAAATGAATGTTCGAATGAAGGAAGGTACCTCGAGGTCGGCGTTGGTCAGCTGAGCTGACTTCGTGGCGGCGTTGTAGCCATTCAGGGGGTTCTTCGGCGGGTGCAGGTGGTCTGGGAGACTCGCCGGTGAATGGGGGATTAGATGAGGTCGGAGGAGACGAAGCCGAGAAGTCGCGGGTTGAGGAAAATAGAAGTTTGCTTCGAAGCCGAGTATATATAGATATAGGTATCGGTTGGGTTCCAATCGAATTTGCTTTTGATTGAGATTAGGAATTTGAATTTGAATTGATCAAGATTATGATTTAAATGGGAGAGAATCTAAATTAGATTTGGATTACCAATGATTTGGAAAGATATTATGAAGATTTGAATCCAATTTAGAGTATACAGAGTCTTACTATGTTTCTTAATAGGCGGGTTGGGTGATGAAAGTTCCCTTTTTTCTATAGTTATCAATAATAAAATCTAATCTTAAAACTAACTAAAAATATATATATTTCTATGTAAAAGATTTATGTATACATATTCTTTATATGTAGAAAAAATATATATATATATATATATATATATATATATATATATATATATATATATATATATATATATATATATATACATCTTTTACCCCATATACTTATTTTCAAAATAAAATCTACATAAAAATTTAAAGATATATATAACTCTTAAGGAAAACTTTATAAACTCTAAAAAATTTATATCTACATCTCAATGTACCAAAAAAAAAAAGCAAAAAAGTAAATAGATCAATTATAAGATTTTAAAAAAATTGGTGGATTACGTAATATATATATATATATATATATATATATATATATATATATATATATATATATATATATATATATATATATATATATATATATATTATGTAGTAAAACTCTAAATGTTACATATTTAACCAAATAATCCTAGAAAGAATCCTTAAACATAAAATATACGAAAATAAATATTTTGTAAATATTGGTTACAAAGAAATTCTATTTATATCTACATATTATATATCATAAAAAAGTATTTATTTAGTATAAAAAAATATCCCATAGTATGTCATAATAAAAATCACTATACAATATTAATGAAATATGACCAGATGAATTAAAATAAAAATTAATATAAAAACTTCCTAGAGGTTTTAAAAAGGGCTTGCAGCTATAAACTATTGTCTAGAAAAAATATTTGTTTAAAATAGAAAAATCAAAAATTATATTTGAATATATATATATATATAATATATATCTATATATATAATTATATATATATCTATATATAATTAATGTAGTAAAACTCTTGTTACGACCCGCACCCTAGAGTAAGGCGCACGAGAAGGGGGTACGCCAGCTACGCCGCATATCGACGTATCGTAGGTAGCCGCTGTCCTAGGTCACAACATCTAACACTATAATGCTAAGCAGTTTACTCCCGAATGGGGGGACGTAGCAGAATGTAAACTCAATCACATCTAAGGTAGAGCATACGGAAGATAGATAAAACATGATCCAAAAGATACAGCAGATAGAAGTCTAATGTCTAAACTACACAACCCATAAATACATCTCAAAGCTCAATAATACCATAATCAACCAGACAACTGAAAATAAGCTATAAGCAAACCATAGCTATCTATAAAACCTCTACTGTGTCTCCTCTAGGCTAGCAGGCAACCTCCACGCTATCTGTAAAATTTTCAACAGGTCCAGTCAGGACAGGAGTGAGCACAATACATCTCACGCAGTTCATATCATGTCAAAGATAATAAACATGCAATAGAGTATGATATTTGAATAACTGAAGGAAAGTACATAAAGTAAAAGAGATAACTGTAATGGAAATATCTACTATAGGTAGAGAACTATCAGTGACTAGTGAATCAGAGTACAAGCTAGACATGTGAACAGGTAGAGGTTTCATGAGAGTGGTTCAAGTTATATTAATGCTATTTCTACTTCTCCAGCCCCAACCAATACACAAGGATCCAGACATGTTACGTTAAGGTCCAAGATTCACTGTCTCCGTAATGAAGCACACGTAAATTGATTCATGGGGGACTCTGCGAACATGAAAGTACATGAATACAAGCGAGCATGAATAGTGAAGCATGAAGATACATGATGTAAGTGAAACGCACAGACATGAAATACCTGATGCTCCTGAGGGGGATAACATCTTATGAAGGGATCCATATAGTACCAATCCGTGTTACGACGTGTCAGCATGCAAGTAAAGTAAATCTATAGCAGAATATGTTCTAGCAAGTATGAAACGATCAGAGAATGTACTCGCCTGATCTCCTGAACAGTCTGAGTGAAACACTGCCTGAGAGTGGTGTCTGCTCCTAATCAGAACAGTATAAGTCACAACAAGTCCAAAATGGCATATGAAGTTATATTATGCATTCTACATGATTCTAGGTCAATCTAGACCAAAGTCAACTCTGGTCAATTTGGTCAACCCTGAAAGTCAACCTAGGTCAACTATGGTCAAACTAGTCTACAAGTCTAAATTAGGTCAAACAAGTTATTCTAGGTCTAAACAATAAGTATATGCATCAAGTATCCAGATACTACTAACTCATAGCCTAAGTCACTTGCTAAACCAAGCACAAAACTAAACCATAAGCTAACAAGGCACACAAACTTAGTCATATATGTATATATATTATTCCATTCCATATTCATATACATAGATATAGGAAAGCTATATATAGGCACATACCTAATATATAGAGAGAAGAGAGGTAAAGAGAGTAGTATGTGTGTTTTGGCATGTGTGTGAAAGGATATGTGTGTTCTAAAATTTAGTAATAGGTAGTGTATGTGACATGGGATACATGATGTCAAAGGGTGTATGAATGCATGTGTGTAAAAGGTTATAGGTTAACTCAGTTTATAGAAATACATACATACATACTTATCTTGTATACATGCATACATACATATCATGTATATTACATTTACATAATACATACATTATACTTGTATTATCTTACTTACATTCATGCATATTAGATACTGTATTTATATTAACATATTGCAAACATTTTTTATTCATGCATCTATGCATTACCTACATGTTTTATACATATGCATACATTGTATATTCATATTATTCATACATTAACATAGAGACATACAAACATGCACACATCATATATTTCATACTTGCATTACCTTATATCATGTATATATCATTCATTCCTTTCATATATTACATTATCTTCAAGTTGAATACATCATATATGGATACAATACACTTATCTTGCATGCTTGCATTCATATATTACATTCTATATTACCTATATATATGTATTTCCTCCATTCATCTTGTTTGCATCATATACTCTACATTACCATACTGTTATCATTATATATTGCATTACAATATTTATTACATTATGCATTCATATCTATCATTACATATATATCTTGTATTCATATCTAGCATTCATTATATACTTTCAGCATACATTGTATATCATTCTTTTATTCATGCATTGCTTATATGCATTATATTAATTGCATTCATCTATTGCTGCATTCAACTATATATATGCATTAATGTAAAGAATATATCATATATATATCATTTTATTCATCTAATGTATTATAGATTACATACTCTATATTCATTTATAACATACTACATAGACTCATAGGGTACACAAAATACATATATCGTATAGTCACTCTTCTACTTAAAACCAATACTGTACCAATTGGACATTCATTAAATTCTAGGATTAAAGTATGTTATATATCTTTGTGTTAGCTTTCCGAACTTTAAACGGATCGCATTTTCGTGTCCGGAAGCTCCATCGCAAAAACACCGAAACCTTCGTCTTTCGTACACTGACACTCAATAATTTACAGAAAGTTTCAGAACGAATTTGGCTTATTAAATATATATTTGGAAAGCTAACTTCGATACGCTTCTTCTAAAAAAACGGGAGGTTAATTAGAGTTATGAGCTAAAAGTTATGGCATTTCTAAGTTGCTCCAGCTACTAAAAACGTGGATAAAAATTATGACGAATTTACGTAGTTTGAGACAAAAGAAACACAATATACAACATAATATATCAAGAACTCACTCTCTACACTAATATATATATGAGACACTATAGAACATCTCCAATACAAAATAATATTAAACATGTAATAATTCATTCATACATAACAACAACACATAGTGTTCCAAATATGGGATTTCCCACATGGACACAACCACAAAACAAAGGACACTCCTATGACCTCCAAATGGACACGAAATGGACACAAATAGAGATAAACCATGGGGGTCATTTCTATGGTTCAAAATATTTCTATATGCATAGGTGATTAGAGAGAGATTATACCTTCCGGAGAGAGATTCAAAGAAAAAGCCTTCCGATACGGCACCGACACGTAGAGATTCCAAAAGGACACGAACGAGCTCCGAATCCTCCCAAACTTGGCTAGCACCCTCTAACCATGGAGTAAGAGTAATAAAGAAGTTTGGTGGAAGAAGGGGTTGATTTGGAGATGAAATCAATGGAGGTTCATCTCTAAATTAATTTGGGAAGAACAAGAGAGAGAAAGTGGATGAAAACAATGAATGAAGGAGTGACTCACTCCTTATCCCCCCTATAGGTGGCTGCCCAAAAATGGTGTGGTGTCCCCTATTTGAATGTCCAAAATGCCCTCCACTAATCTATTTGATTTAAATTAGGAATGGGTTAAAGGTTGAGGTCAATTTAGTCTAGTTTAAGTCTAATTAAACTAAACCTATCATAAATATTAGTCTAACTACTAACTAAAATTAATATCATGTGGACTAAAATTAATATCATGTGGGCATGCCTAACTAGTGTGTGGTCCCACTGAGTCAAACTACCCCCCCGGATCCCCGTTTCAAGTCGGATTGAGTTGAAATTCGAACCCGACTCAAATAACCCCCAAAACAATATCATAAATAATAAAAATTTCAACCCCGAAATAATATCATAAATAATAAAATAAATTTCAAAATATTAAAAATAAATAACAAAAATACCCCTGTTTCTAAAAACTGGGGGTGACAAATCTATCCACCTTAAAAAATTTGTCCTCGAAATTAAACAAAGCAATCACAGAAAACACATGAAGAAAACAACCTCATTCAAATAGTTTTCAAAAAAAAATCAACAATAAAAAAAATCTCTTGAGGCACATCAAATATTGTAAATAAAACTGATACGTGTCCGCTACGGACACAAACCATCACAACACCATATCAAAGGTCAAAATCAAATCACCCAACGCAATAAATCAAATAATTCAAAGAGGTCAAATACAAAATATCCTTAGGCCAGAAATGACTTAAACATTCTAATAACATGGTTAGGCTCTAGGTCAAACAGTCTCTAGGGTTTCACTAGCAAACATCAAAATCACAAGTCATAATTTTAAATAGTTTTAAAATGATTTAAAAATTATCAAAAATCATGTCATGATTTAAATGTCAAATCAATAAATGATTAAAATTACAAAATTTCAAATTACCTCATTTTAGAAAACTGGGTGTTCAAGTCTACCCACCTTAGAAAAATTCGTCCTCGAAATTAAAATGTTCATACTTCTTCTAGGTCAAACCCCCACAATCAAAGTCTCAGAACTTAAACAATCATACGATTAAAAAGGATGGCATACAGGGTCATGGCATATGGTGGTAGTGAAAGTCTCATCTAGGTATACTAGTCATGCTAACCAAAAGGGTCATAGGTATCAAACATACAAGCAATCGGGGGTGTTAAATTGGAAAGATACAGAAATAACAAATCATCAAAACTGTAAGACAGTCTACCATCCTATATAAAACTGAAAATAAAAGATAACTACCAATTATCTATAAGGGTACTATCAAAAAAATTCAAAATAAAGTTAAAGAATGAAAGTCAATTGCATTGAAATCCAATCACAATATATATATATATATAGAGAGAGAGAGCGTTAGAGAGGGAAAAGCTAGCATTATGTAAAGATTATGTGGTTAGTGTGTGTATGGGTGTATGGACATGTTCATAGGTTAGATAGTAGACGTGTGTTGTGTGTGAAATACATAAAAGTGTATATGAGAATTTGTGTTTCAAAACAATAGCTACAAGTTACACTACTCATGGCATATTGGTTAAACAATCTACAATGCACAACCCATTTACTCATACATGCATAGCTAACCATATATATACATATATCTATATGTATAGAGAGGTAGAAATTTAGTTATGTATCTATATACATATAACATGTATGCATAAACTATATATATATATATCTAGATATATGAACATAACATAGAGAGGAAGGGTTAGGTTTACATGGCAGTGTATACTAAGTTAGGGTGTGTGTGTCCTTGTACAGGGTTATAGCTTTAGTATTGAAAGGTTAAACCAGTTTTAGTTCAGCTTTTACATACAAAATCTAAAATGAGCTACATTTAAACCAGTGTAATGTTAACATAATGCAGTTTCAGATTTTAGGAATTTGAACATCACACCAAACTCAATGATCCCAACACAACCTAACATGATAGAGATGAAACCCTAACATACTATCCATACGTTTAGCTATGCATACAGTTCAGTATTACATATTAAATCTGAAATTGAACTAAACATTTGAAATCAATGTAAAAATGTTAACATGTATTCAGTTTCAGGATTTTAGAAAAATTCGAACATCAAACCAACCCAATGTTTATCACAACCACAACCTAACATGTAAGAGTGTGAAACCTAACATATGTCCATTCATACAACAATGTATACCGCTTAAATATTACATCTAAAACTACAAATTGACTAATCACTTAGAATCCAGTATTAAGGGTTAATATGCACAGTCTCAGATTTGACAAGTTCAAACACAAACTCAACCAATTTCTTTAAGAATTGAAACCCTGTATATAATACATGTGCAGTGATGTAAACAACAACTAATAACCGAAAATTTACATTTAAATTACAAATTTAACTGAAAAATAGAGAACTAGTCTCTGATACTGTACTGTATCAGAAATATTAGGGTTTTGAGAATTTAACATCAAAACATATTAATGTGCATTTAGATAGGTTGGTAATCAAAGTGTAGCAAGCATACGTGTCAGGCAAAGTCTCCACATATACATTCTCATATCCCAATATAAAAATCAAATTCCATATCAAGACCACATTTAGATTCCTACAAGGATTACAGTAGGATTGATGTAATATATAGTTTTATTATTATTATTATTATTAATACAAGGATAGTAGCAAGAAGAATAACAAAAAACTGTTCTGCTTATTTTTTAAAAGAAGAAACCCTTTTGAAACCCAGAGTTAAAATATCAAATCCAAGATGAGGTCTAGCAAAATTATCGACTCATTGTATTAAGAAGAATTCATAGTAAGAAGTTACACAAAGTTTATAAAAACAGCTAAAGCTACTCCTAATTAAATAATGAGAAACAAAACAAAACAAAACAAACAAATAACAATTTCTTTTTTTTGAAGGACTGAAACAAAAGTAGAGAAATTATGTTCAAAAATATTTAAGGTACAATCTGATAATATATGCTCTATCCAAAATCATGGTACTCTAAACCCTCGTCATACTAGTAGCAAGGCTACGATAATCACAGAGTCCTCGACATAGGCACATACCTCTAGAATCATGGTATTTAACATTTTTGCGATGCCGCTAGCTTGGCTGCAAAAACCTTAAATTCCCATACCCGAGAATATATCCAAAATTAGACTATATGTCCTAACCATGCTGGCTAATATGACTATAGAAGACTAGATTCCATAACCTTGATGACCTAGCCCATATAATTTCATCTTGACAAAATTAAATCAACAATGGATACCAAAAATCAAATTCATTAACTAACCAAGAAAGATAAATATAAACTATTAGAATCAAATTTCGAAATATTTTTATAATGAGATTCTCAAGAGTCATCCCAGGAATCTCTGAAGGGATCCTAACTGTGATTGAGTACCTTCAAAAATATATCCTAATCCTACTGCAGGCTGTAGTGATACTCTAGTTCGAATACCACACAAACCGACCTGCATGGGCCACCACTAAAACGTGTCACGATCCGCACCCTAGAGTAAGGGCATGAGAATGGGTACGTCCAGCCTACGCCGCAGTATCGGCGGTAGAACGCTGTCCTAGGTCACAACATCTAACAATATAATGCTAAGCACAGTTTATACTCCCCGAATGGGGTATTAGCAGAATGTAAACTCAATCACATCTAAGGTAGAGCATAATGGAAGATAGATAAACATGAATCCAAAAGATACAGCGATAGAAGTCTAAGTGTCTAAGATACACAAACCCATAACATCTCAAAGCTCAAATACAGTATTCTATAGTACACTCAAGACAACTGAAAATAAGCTATAAGCAAAACCCTAGCTATCTATACAACCTCTACTGTGTCTCCTCTAGGCTAGCAGGCAACCTCCAGGCTATCTGTAAAATTTATCAACAGTCCAGTCAGGACAGAAGCGAGCACAATACATCTCACACAGTTCATATCATGTCGAAATAATAAACATGCAATAGAGTATGATATATGAATAACTGAAGGAAGTACATGAAGTAAAGAGATAACTGTAATGGAAATATCTACTATAGGTAGAGAACTATCAGTGACTAGTGAATCAGAGTAAAAGCTAGACATGTGAACAGGTAGAGGTGATTCATGAGAGGTGGTTCAGATTTATCACATGCTATTTCTACTCCCCAGCCCCAACCAATACACAAGGATCCAGACATGTTACTTAAGGTTCAAGATTTCACTGTCTCCGTGATGAAAGCACATGAAATGATTCATGGGGGACTCTGCGAACATGAGAGTACATGAATACAGAACGAGCATGAATAGTGAAGCATGAAGAACATGATGTAATGAAACGCACAGACATGAAATACCTGATGCTCCTGAGGGGGATAATATCTCATGAATCCATATAGTACCAATCCGTGTTATCGACGTGTCAGCATGCAAGTAAAGTAAATCTAGAGCAGGAATATAAGTTCTAGCAAGTATGAAACGGTCAGAGAATGTACTCGCCTGATATCCTGAACGTCTGAGTGAAACACTGCCTGAGAGTGGTATCTGGCTCCTAATCAGAACAGTACAAGTCACAACAAGTCCAAATGGCAATATGATTATATTATGCATTCTACATGATTCTAGGTCAATCTAGACCAAGTTAACTCTTGGTCAACTTGTCAACCCTGAAGTCAAACCTATGTCAACTATGGTCAACTAGGTCTAACAAGTCTAATTAGGTCAAACAAGTTATTCTAGGTCTAACAAACTAAGTATATGCAAATCAAGTATCCAAGATAGCTACTAACTCATAGCCTAAGTCACTTGCTAAACCAAGCACAAAACTAAACCATAAGCTAACAAGGCACACAAACTTAGTCATATAATGTATATATTATTCACATTCATATATCATATACATAGATATATAGGAAGCTATATATATAGGCACATATATATATATATATATATATATTAATATATATAGATATATATATATATATATATATATATATATATAGAAAAGAGTAAAAGAGTGAGTATATGTTGTTTGGCATGTGTGGTGAAAGGATATGTGTTAATGTTCTAAAATTTAGTGATAGGTAGGTGTATGACATGGTATGATGTCAAAGGGTGTATGAATGCATGTGTGTAAAAGGTTATAGGTTAACTCAGTTTATAGAAATACATACATACATACTTACCTTGTATCATGCATACATCATATCATGTATATTTTTTTTACATGATACATACATATATACTTGTATTATATTATACTTACATTCATGCATATTAGATACTTGTATTTATATTAACATATTGCAAACATTTATTTCATTCATGCATCTATGCATTACCTACATGTTATACATATGTATACATTGTATATTCATATTATTTCATATATTACATAGAGACATACAAATATGCACACATCATATATTTCATACCTTGCATTACCTTACATATCATGTATATTATCATTCATTCCTTTCATATATTACATTATCTTCAAGTTGAATACATCATATATGGATACAATACATTATCTTGCATGCTTGCATTCATATATTACTTCATATTACCTATATATGTATTTCCTCCATTCATTCATGCTTGCATCATATACTCTACATTACCATACATGTTATCATTATATATTGCATTACAATATTTATACATTATGGATTCATATCTATCATTACGTATAATCTTGCATTCATATCTATCATTCATTTATACTTTCATGCATACATTGTATATCATTCTTTTATCATGTATTTTTATGTATTATATTAATTGCATTCCTACTGCTTGCATTCAACCATATATATGCATTAATGTAAAGAGAATATATCATATATATATCATTTTATTCATCTAACATATCATAGATTACATGCTCCATATTCATTTAATATCCATACTACATAGGCTCATAGGTTACACAAAATACATATATCGTATAGTCACTCTTCCACTTAAAACCAATACTGTACCAATTGGGCATTCACTAAATTCTAGGATTAATGTATGTTATATATCTTTGTGTTAGCTTTCCGAAACTTTAAACGGATCGCATTTTCGTGTCCGAAAGCTCCCGGAATCGCAAAAATACCGAAACACGTTCGTCTTTCGTACAGTTGACACTCAAATAATTTTACAGAAAGTTTCAGAACGAATTTGGCTTATTAAAATATATATTTGGAAAGCTAACTTCGATACGCTTTTTCTAAAAAAATGGAAGGTTAATTGGAGTTATGAGCTAAAAGTTATGGCATTTCTATGTTGCTCCAGCTACTAAAAACGTGGATAAAAATTATGACGTATTTAGGTAGTTTGAGACAAAAGAAACACAAGTATATAACATAATATATCAAGAACTCACTCTCTACACTAATATATATATGAGACACTATAGAACACATCTCCAATACAAAAATATGATATTAAACATGTAATAATTCATTCATACATAACAACAACACATAGTGTGTCCAAATTTGGGATTTTCCTACATGGACACAACCACAACATAAAGGACACTCCTATGACCTCCAAATGGACACGAAATGGACACAAATAGAGATACAACCATGGGGGTCATTTCTATGGATGCAAAATATTTTATATGCATGTAGGGATGGATTAGAGGAGAGATTATACCTTCCGGGAGAGAGATTCAAAGGAAAAGCCTTCCGATACGGCACCGACACGTAGAGATTCCAAAAGGACACGAACGAGCTCTGAATCCTCCCAAACTTGGCTAGCACCCTATAACCATGGAGTAGAAGAGAAATAAAGAAGATATGGTGGAAGAAGGGGTTGATTTGGAGATGAAATCAATGGAGGTTCATCTCTAAATTAATTTGGGGAAGAACAAGAGAGAGAAAGTGGATGAAAACAAATGAATGAAGGAGTGACTCACTCCTTATCCCCCTTATAGATGGCTGCCCAAAAATGGTGTGGTGTCCCTATTTGAATGTCCAAAATGACCTCCACTAATCTATTTGATTTAAATTAGGAATGGATTAAAGGTTGAGGTCAATTTAGTCTAGTTTTAAGTCTCTAATTAAACTAAACCTATCCATAAATAATTAGTCTAACTACTAACTAAAATTAATATCATGTGGACTAAAATTAATATTATGTGGGCCATGCCTAACTAGTGTGTGGGTCCCACTAGAGTCAAACTACCCCCCCGGGTCCCCGTTTCAAGTCGGATTGAGTTGAAATTCGAACCCGACTCAAATAATCCCAAAACAATATCATAAATAATAAAATAAATTTCAACCCCAAAATAACATGATAAATAATAAAATAAATTTCAAAAATATTCAAAAATATAAATAACAAAAATACCCCTGTTTCTAAAAACTGGGGTGACAACTCTAAATATTTACATATTTAACCAAATAATCCTAGAAAGAATCCGTAAACATAAAAATATACGAAAATAAATATTTTGTAAATATTGGTTACAAAGAAATTCTATTTATATCTACATATTATATATCATAAAAAGTATTTATTTAGTATAAAAAAATATCCCATAGTATGTCATAATAAAAATTATTATACAATATTAATGAAATATGACCAAGATGATTAATTAAAATAAAAATAAATATAAAAATATACTTCCTAGAGTTTTAAAAAGGCTTGCAGTTAATAGACTAGTTATGACACGACTGCACGAGCCGTGCCATACTTTCTAGTCAACCTATATGACAAAAGTTAGCCATGACTAAGACTATTTGTCAAGAAAAAAAATATTATTTTTAAAATAGAAAAATCAAAAATTATTATTTATAGCAAAAATATGTTAAAAAAATAATTTAAAATTTTAGGAGGTTTACACAATGTCTAGTCTAAGGCTTATCTCCAAATGTGGGGGGTAAGGTGTTGGAGAAGTGTGAGGTTTGTGCACAGACGAAAATCACAAGAAAATCGTTCAAACGGGTAAAACCGAAGTACAGATCGTCTGGAGTTGGTGCACTCAGATATCTGTGACTTCAAGCAGCTCTCCACAACGGCCGAAATAAAGTATTTTATTACTTTCATCGATGACTTCTCAAAATATGCGTTCATTTATCTGCTCAAGTCTAAAAATGAAGCATTTGAGAAGTTTAAGGACTTCAAGGCTGAAGCTGAGCGTCAAACCGGACAACAACTTAAGAGACTAAGAAGTGATCGATGGTGGCGAGTATAGGACTCATGAATTCACAACGTTCTGCAGAGAACATGGAATTATCAATGTGACAACTGCTCCGTACTCCCCTCAATCAATGGTGTTACAGAAAGGAAGAACAGAACGTTAACAGAGATGATGAACTCAATGTTTTTGACTGCGGGTCTTCCAAATTGATTCTGGGGTGAAGCAGTGCTTACGGTTACGTTCATATTGAACAGAGTACCGTATGCTACTTTGAAAGTCACTCCTCATGAACTCTGGTTCAAGGTCAGACCTAACTTGAATATCATTCGAGTGTATGGGTATCTGGCGCATGTGAAGCTTCCGAATTTGAAGATTCAGAAGCTGAAAACAAGGACTATGAAGACTATATTCCTGGGTTATGCTAATAAGAGTGATGCACGGAGGTTCCTTGATATTGAGTCAAATCATATCATTAAATCTCGCGATACAAAATTCTTTGAAGATAAATTTGCAAGACACAAGAATATTATTATCATGGACATTCAGGAGAACAATGTGAGTACATAGGAGGCTGAAGTTCCTTACAAAGAGGCAATCCAAGAAGAAGTTGTTACTGTAGAAACAACTGTTGAACCAGAACTCGCAGAACCTGTATCTAAGCGAATGAGGAGACAGAAGGACTTCGGAGAGGATTTTGTCACCTATCAGGTGGAAGCAGACCCGGTTACCTATAATGAGGCGATTAAGACCAGAGATGCTGTCTTCTAGAAGAAGACTATTAATGATGAGTACAACTCGATATCCTCTAACAACACGTGGGTGTTGGTTGATCTGCCTGAAAGAGCAAATCAATCAGATGTAAATGGATCTTGTAAGCCCCTAGATTTTAAAATATTATTTTTATAATTTTAAATAGCATTTATATCTTTAAAATGAATTATTATAATTATTAGAAATTTTCTATAATTTTTAAATGATTTTTAAAATGACTTTTAAAGCTAAAAATATTATTTTGCAATTATTTAAATTGTTTTTATATCAGTTTGTAATTTATTAGATTGTTTTTAAGTCGGTTTGCAATTTTTGCATTGTCTGTGCAAATTAGAATTTGTACAGAACCCTGCGGGATAGGTTTTGCAAATTAGGTTTAAGGCGGTAGGGTTAGTTTGCAATACCCCAAACTTGGGGGACCTAACCGTAAAACACCCGTCACCCCTCCCCCCCCCCCACGACCTCACCGACGATCGGCGGCCGACCTAAAACCCTAACTTCCCGTAACCCTAAAACTAATTCCATCGCCATTCGATCCTATTAATAGACCCCGACCTAAACCCTAACCCTAGACACCACCTCGACCGCCCTAGCCACCGCCCTACCCTATTTCTTCCCCGACGAGCTCGCCAAAACCCTAGATCTAGGAGTGTCGCCCCTACAGGCCACGCCACCGCCTCCGACCACTGCCACATTGTTCGCCACGACGTGACGAACTCAGCGCCATTTTCCTCCGACGACCCCGACGTCTACTCTGCCGTATAGCACCCTCGACGGCCACTGCCCATCGGACACGTACGTATCTTTTCTTCTGTATCGAGTCGTGTCTCGTATACGCGTGTGTGGACTCGCCTTGTGACAAGGAACCCAGTGGTGCACGTGGACACGAGAAACTCGTGTCGTGCGTGTCATGCACACTTTGGACACATGACTCAAGTGTCTTCGTGTCCCTAACTGTCAGGACACGAAGACACAGGACTATGGGTTAACGGGTCTAATAATTTGCTATTGGGTTTAAAACCCATTATCCTAATTCATAATATAATTAACCTAAACCCTAAGCCGACCAGCAAGCTCGAGCTGGTCCCCTGGTCAACCGAGTGGCGCTCAAACCCACCCCCTTGTTCCATCGGGCCGAGTTCGAGTCCCCCTTTTGTTGTTCTTTTTGTTTTATTTTTGTTTTTAATTGTTTTATTATATATATGTATATATGTATTTATATATAGTATATGTATATGTATATATATATATTTTATGTATATATATATATATATTATATATATATATATATATATATTATATATATAATATATATATATATATATATTATTATTATTTTATATACTTTATATATAATATATACTACAATTTATATATATATTTTATATAAGTATTTTCTATATATATATTTTTTTCTATATATTCTATATATATATATATAATATATATATATATATATATATATATTTATATCTTATTATATATATTATATATATATATATATTTATTTATTTATGTTGTGTGTGGTTGTGTGTGTTTATATATATGAATATATATATATTATTAATATATAATATATATATCTATATATATATATATATATATATTATATATATATATATATGTATTTGTTGTATAGAAAGAAAAAACAAAAAAAAAATGTATTGTTGTATATGTATATATATTTCAAATAAAATTTTGTGCAAATGTTATTATGTATAAATTTACAAATTATTTTATTATATAATTTTATGACTAGTATATTTCACCCCTTTAAAATATATTATTAAAATACCTTAATGTATATTTTAATATATTAATTATTATATTTTATTTATTATGGCATTTGGTGTCCAAATCTAGCATGGATTTTTGGGCCCAAATGTGTCTAATAGATTCAAAGTCTATACAAGTCATATTGGCCTTGATTCATGACTTTGGGTCCTGTATATGGACTTCAGTTCAATTTCGTATACATGGACAAAATGCTAAATAATTAATTATTTATTTTCCAGGATTTGTAACTTACTGGTTTTGAATTTATATATATATATTAATTGCTGTAAAAATATGGAAAAAAATTGTATTTAAATACTATGTTAATTTAGCTAATTTAATATAATTTTTACATTATTTAGTTCATAATTTTGTCATTTTATAAAAATAGGAAAACAGAACTCATTTTCAGGATACATATGTTTACTGATTTTTAATAAATATATATGAGGGTTTATAAATTCCAAAAAAATTAGTATAAATTTCTATAATTAACAATGATCATTTTAGTACTTTATTTTATTATAATTGAGCTTTTTATCTATCTCAAAAATTATTGAAACACAGTGTACAGTCTGATTTATTTATTAAATAATTACGACTTGCGATGTATTGTGTGATTTTGGGGTATTGTAGTATTGGACCTCACCTTACCATAGTATTTTAGGTATTGTGTCACCCCACATTGGTCTCCTATACTAAAGTCATCATTTGGCTAGGTGTCCAGTCAGAAAGTCGTATCGCATAGTGTTTAACTTAGTATAACTAAGTTTATGTATTATTTTTACAGTGACGAGACACCAGACATCTATAGCATTTCCTTCACTACCTTGCTTTGCTAGAGGCAAGTAGCTCTACAAATTTTATTTACAGCATATAATGAATTGTGTATAAACCAAGTTAGTATCTAAACTACAAGTCATATATCACCATGTTCTCATATGCTTCATACTGCTCTCAGTATCCACCATGCTTCATACTGTTCTCGTATCACCCACATGTTATAAAACGGGTTAAGGGGAAACTGTTAGTAGAGTATGTGATCATGCCCCCTTCTCCGTATGTATTTAACGCGCACGGTAATATTCTATATGTAACTTTGCCGTAGGTCTGATCCCGCGTTTGTGTATGGATATACACCGATGCCGTTAGTGCACGTATGTGCATTCCAAAAAAATTGATATGTACCACTGTACATCCTATTTACTTATTGACCGATCACGTACATGCTACAGTTTTAAACTTTAAAACAAACATATGATGCCATGATAGATTATGATATGCCATGATTCCTATATTTCTGTTCATTTCATGTTTCTATATTTAGTTTGTTAGAATCATTACTTGCTCCCGTCCTGACAGGATAACATTATAGGTATACTTACCGAAGAGGAGTTGCTATGCGATTCCTATTATGGAGTTGCTGCCGAGGATCAGGCTTTACTTTACGAGGATGTACCTGCGGAGAAACTCGTCTAGTTTGTGTAGTTGCTCGGGACTTTGAGAGTAGTCATGTTTTAGACTATGTATTTTGTAACTGGACCTGTATCCAGTTTTACATTTTGGACTTGTACTTGGAACATATTTATATACAAAATGACTTCTGTGTTTGGAACATTTCTGACTCATTATTACATATAGAACTGTTAGCACACTTTGGTCTTATCTTGTTTGTCTTTAGAACATCTTACTATGTTTATCTCAAGCGTAGGTTGGACATGACTCGGCCTAGCCCAACAATTTAGGTAGCGGATCGTAACATGTTTTTAGTGGTGTCCCATGCAGGTCCTGACTAAATTGTTGGTTACGTCATTGTACCGAGCATGCCTGCAATTAGGAACTTAAGTTAACTAGACAACACTAGGAATGACGCTTAGAACACCTTGAGGATTACTAGGATTGTAACATAGAAAACGCATAACATCATATGCTCGTTATTACAAATTGGATTTTCTTGTTGTTTATGATTGTTTACTTAAAAGAGTCCTTATAAGTTCTTTTATTTATTAGATGGTGCCCACCCGTGTTGGCCCAATGATTGTATCATGTTTTTGAATATGGTTAATATGTTAAGGTTAGCATTTCTTTATCACTAATCTTCATACTATCGCTATAGTATTTCTACTTATACTTATACCTTTGGTGATATGTGCCTATTGTTTACATATTAGTGATATGAGCTTATCTATCTTAAATTTAATCGGGTTGCCAAAATCAAAACTATGTTTTTGATTTTGGTTATTCAATTAATTTTAATCATTATGATATCACTAGCATTTATGCTATCACCTTAGCACTTATACTTAAACTCAGCATTGTCCTAATGTGCATTAAACTTATCATACTTGCTACTATGTATATTGCTTTGTTCGTCTAACATGTACATGCAGAAAAGCAATAAGCAAGATCTATGTAGACATATGTAATGAAAAAATCATGGTGGGCCAAAGACGACGGATCCCATAAGATGTCTCTGAACCACCCGACGACATCTCCGGAGCCACGCACCCGGGGGTTCCGCTGCCCGGTCAGCGGACGAGGGTCAAGGGGGCAGCGCCCCTCGTTGGGGGTTCGGGGACAAAGCCCCCGAAAGGTATTCAGTTTTCACAAATTGGATATCTTTGGACAGCTGCCGCCAAGGAAAAAAGCCAGCACCTATCAAAGGAAGAAGCCAAGTCATGCCATCTTCATTTCAAGACTCTGAAGAAGCCTGCACCTGCTACAATATTTCTGGAGTCTGTAATGAGTCTTAGGAATAGTTGTAAACACAAAAAAATGATGGCAAAATCGAAAGCTAGGGTAGAAATTAGCCCAGGGTCATTTTCGGATTAAAAACCAGTATACCGACGGCATGCCGGTCCATATCGACGGTATACCGGTTCGCTGACTGAAAGGTTGCCTTTGGCTCTTTTCAATGCTTTGGTTATAAATAGCCTTGAACCCCTTCATTCAAGGTTGATGCTTTGAGCCTAAAAATTTCTAAACCACCAAAGCCTATCCACAAACAACTCTACAAAGCTTTCATTTGTCATCCACAAATTATGTTAGGGTTATTGAGTTGAAAATTAAGATCTTCATCTTATTGTATAAGGAGGTTAAGACCTATTGTGAAAGGTTGAAGTTGGAGAGTCTTCGTATCCAAACTCTCGGTTGAAGTTGGAGAGTCTTGGTATCCAAACTCTCGGTTGAAGTCGGAGAGGCCTTCGGATTAAAGCTCTCGTGTAAGAAGTTGGAGAGTTCTTTGGATCCAAACTCGTGTGTAATTATTTACTAAAATAGTGGATTAAAGCCGGAGAGAGTTCCGGGACTGGAGTGCCTCTTGGGAGGATACCAGGATATATCGTGTGTCGGTATTGTTATTACTTTTTCTCTTGCACTTATATTTTTAAATTGCCCACTTGCTTGTGCTAAGTGCTTGATTAGTTAGCTTGACCATATTCACCCCCCTCTAGGGTTCCTATAACCCGTTCATACCAATATGCCGCACCTAAAAATGGCACACTTCCTACCCAGTCGGTTGACCAGTTGACCGATGCACCTCCACCTCCACCTACCATACTCCTCCACTCCACAAATCTACCAACCCAGATGCCTCTACCACCTTCCACATCACAGTCCCAACATGACCCGATACTCCCACCACCACCTATTACTATACCTGCCCAGGCTTTCATCACTCTCGACGGGAACCAACTGCTCACTCTGATCCAGGGGTTCCTAACGACCCATCAGGAGTAGACCACCCTACTCCGCCAGAGCATAGAGCGTTCTGAGGAGCGTACCATGGTCCCACTACGGGTAGAGCCACGGTAGAGAGCGGGGAACATCAAGGACTTTATGGGTTTGAACCCTAAGGAGTTCATGGGGATCGAGGGCATCGTAGTAGCAGATGACTGGCTAGACTCGGTAGAGAGGAAGCTCCTTGAAGCTAGGTTGTCGGGTGACCTCCAGGTCGAGGCAGCAGGATTTCTGCTGGCAGACTTGGCAGGAGTTTGGTTTAGGAATGAGCCGCTATTCACGAGAGGGAAGGCTACTTGGGATCAGTTTAAGATCCAGTTCAAGAAGAAATTCTTCTCGACCACCGCTATGGTAGCCATGGGGCTACGATTCCAGAACATCCAGCAGGGAAACCGTTCTGTTGACGAGTATGCAGCAGAGTTTAGTCGATTGAGCCGCTTGCTCCTAGTATGGTTGCAGACCCAGAGGAGATGACGCATAGGTTTTGCCATGGTCTAGTTCCAGACATTGGCATTCTCATAGTAGCGAACGGGACGACTGACTACTACCAGAGCCTAGAGTTGGCCCAGAGCATAGAGGAGCGTCTTCAGTCTTTCAAGAGGCCGGCTTTCGTACACCACGAGAGACCTTCTGTCATGCCCCAGAACCAGAATACTGGAGAGCGGGGGCGGACATAGCCAGCTACGTATATTGAAGTGCAACCCACCTCGCTATACGGCCACGACTGTCTAGATACATGAGGGTTTAACTACAAGCCATCAGTCTCCTATGGTCAATCACAAGCCTATTGTCTCAATCACAAGTAAGTAAGTAAAAGTTACAAGATGCAAGATCACCAAATATACAATCGTAAGGCGTCCCAAACATTACATATTCAGCTGATCATGAAGCTAGTCGTACAAAATGTGAGGACTAGCAAGAGTTTAGTCATACATGATCAACCCTAGGATCTGTCAATCATGTTACAGCCCGTAGGCAGACAGTAAATAAAGATGCAATACGAGCTAACACGTGCTCATCGGCTAAATGCCTCAAAAGAATAATTTTACAGATAAGTGGAAGGACAAAAGAAACCCACTCATTGCCAGGATTACGTCTGGTGGTCACCATCTGGCTGGAAGACAAATGGATCCTCTGGAGCTGCTCCGATATCTGGCCACACAAAACCAGCTGGGTCATACCCCAGAAAGAGCAAGTGCCGGAAATGAGGCTTCACCTAGGAACTAAAACCAGCATATCACAATAGAATACTAAAGATAATAAATAAGAACTGATAATAATAGAGTTAACAACAGTAAACTGAGTACGAGGAAACCATTCAGATAGTCAGGTCACAACCCTTAAACCAAACAAGGACCGGGGTTGTTACCCTTCACCTGAATAGAAACCCGTCTCAAATACTATTGGTAAGGTAACAAGACAATAAACGAAGAGAGGACACATAACTGTTCTGGGAGCCAGGTTACAACCCTTAAACCAAACAAGGACCGGGGTTGTAACCCTTCTTCGGAACCGAACTGGACCCCTGATCTTTATTGTTAAGGCCAGTATAAATAATCATGATATTTGAAGTAAGATAAAATATGACGAGCATGGCCTGGGGTTACAATAAGACAATAAACAAAGAGAGGACACATGACTTCTTCGGGAGCCAGGTTACAATCCTTTAACTAAACAAGGACCGGGGTTGTAACCCTTCGCCTGAACAGAACTGGACCCCCGATCGTTATTGTTAAGGCAAGCATCAATAATCATATCATGTCCCAATCTTGTACAGGATCAGGACAAGACTAAGCTGAGCTAGATTCCATCCAATCAATCACGGCCAAGAAAAGAGTATGGCTTGATACTTTAACTAACTAGGGTTATCACATGCCTAGTTACTAGCAAGATGCAATGAGATTATCCCAACAACCACAAGCCCTGCAGACCATCCAGTTATCCAGGTCGAATGTTCGTTTATGAAGAATGCAACACGTGACTGTGTGCTGGAAATGTGCCCTACTCGCCGGTAGGCTACAAGTCCACTTAATGCGCGCAAATAACGGGATTGCATGTAGCTGGAAATCTCTTCATGTCTATTGAATTATCCTAGTTTATTAGCCTTAGTCAATTACTGTAAGTATCCCTGACCGTGGTACTCAGGGATCCCTATCCTAGACATGATGCAAGATAGTACTGGTTTATTTGTACAAACACAATCGCCCACGGTGTCCAGGTCTTCATACTTGTTATGTCAGGCTAGCTGTCATAACAGCATATCGAGATATACCATGTCAGTTTACTTGTCAAGAGTGTGCCACAGCGGGCCACTATCGTGTTCTATTCTTACATTATCATGAATAAGAGAAACTTGCACAAAATAACTAGTGACATATTCTTGAAGCCAAGAAAAAGATCTACAACTTTCATGTTTTGAGTTTTTTAAAATTTTGGCAACAAAACAGCTCAAAGAAGCAAAAATAGTCATTTGGAGTGACCTACGCGCAAGTTGCGCGGGCAAAATCGCCCACGGCGCACGTTGCACGCAAGCACGGTGCGCGGACGCGCAAGTTGCGCATTGCACGCGGGCAAAATCGCCCACGGCGCACATTGTGCGCGGACGCGCATCAGAGAAGTGCACGGGCGCGCATCAGAGAAGTGCACGGACGCGCAAGTGTGGCACGCGAACGGGCATCAGAGAAGTGCACGGGCGCGCGGCACGCAACCTGCGCATTGCGCACGGACAAAATTGCCCACGGCGCACGTTGCGCACAAGCGTGGCGCGCGGGCGTGCAGCGCGCTGCAGAGAAGTGCGCGGGCGCGCGGCGCGCAACCTAAGCATTGCGCGGAAGCACGACGCGCGGCGTGCGACAGCGAATACACTGCGCACAGCACTCTCATCGTCCCAATAACACCAAAAGGTGTGGGGAACCCATGGACATGAAAATGGCATAACTTTCTCATACGAAGTCGAAATCAAGTGGTTCAAAAGCCAAAATTGGATAGAATTGAATTTTCTACAACACGGAACTATTAGATTTTGAAAATAACCAAGTTTTAGAGATCAAAACTAAGAAAAACCGAAAAGATTACAAACTTAGATCTATAAGAATCCATCCATCAAATCCAAAAATGTCAAGTTCTAAAGAGGCTTAGAATGAAGTAAGGAAGAGAATGGAATAATAAAACTTGAGATCCATCATGAAACAAGTTGCACTTGCCTAGGCTTGGTAGGTGGGAGGAGTAAATGAAGAAGATGAAGAAGTAAATGCAAAATAATGGAGGAGAGAGAAAAAGTTGACTTATATAGCAACCCCTCTCATCTCAACCCAATATAAACCAAACCAAGCCAAGCCAAGTCATGTTGAACCAAGTTGAATTGAACCAAGTTGAACCAATCAAGTCAAGATTTAAACCAAGGCTAAGCTAAGCAAGATAAGTAAAAATACGGGCCACCTGACAATTGTCAGAAATCCGTATACGTATCCTAAAAATACGTATAACGGAAAATGGGAGTGACAACTCTAACCATCTTAAAAGAATTTTGTCCTCGGAATTTAATCAAGAGGTTAGAGGTGTCAGGACCAGCTATATTAATCATAAGCAAGCTACGACTAGCAGTCAATCAAGCAATCATTCATGCAAGCAAGGAAGTAAAAGTAAAAGCATAAGGCATAAGAAAGACATTATACCTTATGAGTCAAACATGTGTGGATATCGCGAGCGGATATCATCCTCACGCTCCTACGTTGACTCACCCAAGGAGTGATGACCCCAAGCAACACGGACTAAATTAATAGTCTTATTCTTGAGTATCTTCTCTCTTTGGTCCAATATGGATACGGGCCTTTCCTCATACGAAAGGTTGGTACCAACAACCAATTCCGAATGATCAAGGATATGGCTCGGATCCAGAATATACCGTCGTAATTGGGATACATGGAAGACATCATGCACCTCACATAACGACGACGGAAGAGCGAGACGATAGAACACATCACCTACTCGCTCTAGAATGTCGAACGGCCCTATATAACTAGGACTAAGCTTTCCCCGTACGCCGAATCGAATGACGCTATGGGTAGACGAGATCCTAAGGAACACATCGTCGCCGACAGAAAACTCAAGGGGATGCCGATAAGAATCGGCCCAATGGCGCTGACGATCTTGTGCAACTCGAAGATGGTCTCTGACTTGTCTGACCACCTCAATTTTCTGCGTAATCATCTCTGGACCAAGCATCTGTCTCTCGCCGACATCATCCCAAGCTAAAGGTAATCTGCACTTCCTGTCATACAGCGCTTCAAAGGGTACCATCTGGATACTGGCATGAAAACTGTTGTTATAGGAGAACTCCATAAGATGCAGGTGATCTTCCCACGAACCACCGAAGTCGAGTGTATATGACCGCAACATATCTTCAAGAGTCTGGATCGTGCGTTCTGACTGACCATCTGTCTGCGGATGATAAGCTGAACTGAACTTGAGACGAGTCCCCAAACTCTTCTGAAGACTCCGCCAAAAGTGCGACTTAAATCTTGAATCTCTGTCGGACACGATACTGACTGGCACTCCATACAATCTGACTATCTTCCTGAGGTACATCTCCGCAAGCTGATCCGTCGACTGACCAATTCTGAAGGAAAGAAAATGAGCTACCTTCGTGAGCCTGTCAATAATAACCCAAATAGCATCTCTGCCAGCCGGGGATCTAGGTAATCCAGTCACGAAATCCATGGTTATATGCTTCCACTTCTATTCTGGAATTGGCAAGGGTTGAAGAAGTCCAGCTGGCCTTTGATGTTCAGCTTTAACTTGTTGGCAAACCAAAAATCGAAAGACAAACCGGGCTATCTCCCCCTTTATGCCATTCCACCAAAAGTGCTGACGGATATCACGGTACTTCTTCGTACCGTTGGGATGAATGTAATACTGCGAACTGTGAGCCTCTGTCATGATCTCCTGTCTGATATCTTCAATGGGTACACAAAGACGCTTCCCATGTCGAAGTGTACCGTCTTCATGAATGCATAACTCTGGTCTTCGCCCTGCCTCACACTCTGCTCTGAGTCGCTGAAGCTTGGAATCTACTGACTGCACCATCCGGATCCTCTCGACTATAGTGGACTGAACTTGCATGCTGGCCATCAATGCCACACTGGAAGGAAGGACAACTTCTATACCCATCTTCTGAAGATCTGCTAACAGCTCTGGTTGCGCTGTTAGGAAATAAACTCCGGCTCTTCTGCTCAATGCATCTACAACAACGTTGGCCTTCCCTGGGTGATACTGCAGGTTGACATCATAATCCACAAGTAGCTCCAGCCACCTCCTCAGACGCATGTTAAGATCCTTCTGGGTGAAAATATACTTCAGGCTCTTGTGGTCGATAAAAATCTCCACCCTATCTCCATATAGGTAGTGCCTCCACAACTTAAGTACAAACACTACTGCTGCCAGCTCCAAGTCATGGGTTGGATAATTCCTCTCATGATCACGAAGTTAACATGACGCATAAGCTATTACCTTTCCATGCTACATCAGAACACATCCTAAGCCTCTGCCTGAAGCATCACAATATACTGAGAATCCTCCGGTTCCATCTGGAAGCGTGAGAATGGGTGCCATCATCAAGCCTCGCTTCAACTTCTCAAAAGAATCCTGGCAATCTGTTGTCCAAGCAAACTGCACATCCTTGCGGGTTAACTGCGTCAATGGTGCTAAGATCCGAGCAAAGTCCGAAACAAATCGCCGGTACTAGCCAGCCAATCCTAGAAAACTCCAAACTTCTGCGACGGTACTAGGTGCTGGCCATGTCTCTATGGCCAATATCTTCTGGGTATCCACTTCAACTCCTCCTCTGGTGATGATATGACCCAAGTACGAAATGCGATCGAGCCAGAACTCGCATTTATTAAACTTGGCATACAACTAGTGCTCTCTGAGAATCTGGAGGATAACTCGCAGATGTTGCTCATGTCACGCCCCGATCCCGGAGGATCAAAAACTAGTCACTGGACGTGATGCCGTACAAGTCTAGATTGTACTTGTACAAGGCAAAACCATTACAGTTCCTGGTATTTCTCAGAAAATATCGACAACGCAGCAGAACCAGGCAGATAAATTGAAGTCACACAAGATATGAAGAAATGTATCTCTTTATTGATAATCATAATGGATTACAAGACTTACAGTAGAATACAGAGTTTACATTTGATTACAAGACTCTTGAATGACCAACTGAATGTATACACTTGCCCTTCAGGCTACAAATGAATATACCGACTTCTTTACAATGAAATTGCCAATTTGGCTACAATCTCACTGGTACAACTGAGTTCTACTGTTCCATATATTATGTTCCGTATAGCAGAAGACATCATCTTGAAAGAAGAGCTTCTGCACACCCATCCGATTCATCGATGCCAAGCACTGATTTACAGGATTTCCCCCAGGCAAACACCTGTAATATTGCCCACAACGTTGGTCAGTACATCATCAATGTACTGGCAAGCGGTGCTGGCCCAACTCACCTAAGAAGACAACACTAAGTAATCATGTTACAGAACATTATTAACTGTGGTCTTTCTCGTTGTCTTAGGGTCAATTTTATGTTATAGCCGACAATAAGTAAAGCATGCAAATCTCATAGACAACATAATTTAAAGCATACTGTTATCACCCTTTGGTGATTCTTACCCACGGTCGTATAGCCATCCCTGTACATTTATAATACTTACTCTGCCTGCACAAGACATTGTTAGAAACAATATCATGATTCAATATAAATATCACCGTTCAGGTGATTCTTACCAACAGCCGACATCCTTCCCTGTATTTGAGTAATAACTTACTCTGCCTACATAAGACATCATTAGCACCTGACCTATCTATATGAAGGTCACTGGCGACACGCCATCTTGGACCGACTTACAGGTATACAGCGCCCTTGCCAGTGCAGGTAGCTAGCCCCACTGCAAGTCCTGTATACCGTGCTACTACTTCAGCACTGCTACTACTTCAGCACTGGTTTTCCCCAGGACGAACCGGGTTCCATGGCCCAGGAATACCATTCGAGAAACCACCTTGTCGACAAGTTGTCCATGACCATGCAACTATATGCAACTTATCTAAGAAGAAAATATATAATGCATGATAAGGAAAACTAAGTAATTCAGCCACCATTCTCATTCATATTGCTATCTAGCCATCTTGCCTTGAGCCAATGCTCACATTATCATCTGCCCAATCCAGGGTCTTGACGTAATCAATATTCTACATCGGCGACAGGATAATAGAATATTGTTACCCAATGCCTTGCCATATTTTTGATACCATACATCTTTCCAACCAACTCAATGTACTCACCGTCCAATTCCTGGGACTTGGTATTTGTTTAGAATACGTTCATTCAAATGCAAATCAAGCATACTCACTGCCCAGTTCTTGGATCTTAATATCTGTTTTGCCATCTATTCATTAAGCCAAAGCTCGATATACTCACTGCCTAAGTATTTGGGACTTTGCCTTCACCTGTCATGTAATTCATCGCAACAGCGTACAAGCATACAATTCATTTAGCCACAACAGTTTACGTTCAGGTGATTATTATCTTTCATTATCTTTCCAAATTTCATGCAAGGTGTTATTGAGCAACTCAATAAGAAATATAGCATACTCATCCTTATTTTAAGCGTGAAGCTAAAGGATCTTTGAAGGGTTCAACACTACTCACTTTTATAGGACGATTTCTGCCACGATCGCATAGCCTTCCAAGCGATCCTTCACATAATCCCAAGTCCAACAAGGCTTCATCGAACCAACCAACCATCATAAGGCATCTTGTGGGTCGGGGCACTACAATATATACCACTCAGAAAAAGTTTCGTCCTCGAAACTTAAAACAAAACTCATCTCCAAAACTTCAACCAACTCTTCATGAAATTTCTCAACGATCGACTTGTACTATTTAATATTTCTCCGCAATCTCCCGATTGATTTCAAGTAATGTACCGTCTCGATATAGCATCCCAATTAATTCAAAATAGTTTACTATCTTTGATCTTTCCTCCGACACTCGTGCAATTCCTTAGCACATGATAATCCTCTCCGTGGCTTCATTTGAATTCAGCATATCACTTAGTTGGAATCATACACATATTTTAGGCATCCCCGAAATATATGCACTTCAGCCAAGTTTAGTGATAGAGAAAGCGAACGGCTACGGTGTACCTTCCTTTCCGAACATCAGTAATTCTTTTGAGCATCTCGTATAATCTCACTTGTTTATTCAATATCCCAACCAAATAATAACATAATAGATGTTACCAATTCCAACTCGAGAAATTTTCCACAATCGATCCAAAATTCTCCAAAGTATTCTGACTTAGATGTATCAAGTATTCCTTTCAAGTTCATTGTCATCCATGCTACCAAAGTTGATAAACCCTATTGCCACATTTCATTTTGATACCCCAATTCTCATCGATCAAATCTTGTACTCATTATCGTTCGCATCCATAACTTTGTTTGCAACTCGTAACTTTCTCGATCATGATTCATCTATCAAAGTGTACCATCTCCTTCTGTACTCAAACATTTTCTCGTATTTATCAAGCCAACATATTATCCTTTCGCATAGGCAACTCTTATCTCTAGCAACATAAATTCCGAGGGTCATTCCTATTCACCGTCGCTCTCGCCGATCTCGGCTACATGCACTATCCCATTCCGTCATTACCTCAATTCTGATCCGGTCATAAAATTATTCCAACCGTCTCAAAGCACTACTATCAACTTTAAGCAGCTCAATATTAATCAACCAAATTCAACCAGCTCCAACAATTTCCAGCATTCCAACAAAGGTAACTCAATTTTCGAAACCAACATGATCCATCATCCCATCCAATATTATAACATAAAATTTTCTCAAATATCCATTCTATTCCGAAGCCTACCTTCCAACACATCTGACTCATTCCGACTACACTCACGCAACATCAATAGGGACATCCTACGATTTTCCAACAGTCAACTTAGCATTCAGTCAAGTCTCTATGGTCAGCTAATCTAAGCTAAACCAAACATTCAGCTAGCTCATATGAGATGATAGCTATCAGGGACATACTTATCTCTTATCTTAGAGGCAACCAATTCTCATTATAGGGGCAACTCTATGGTCTGACCAACTTAGGGACATGGGACCCACCCCAATCTTATGAACTTATTTCCAACACAGACAACTGAAGAACATAGCCAACCAATCTGAAACTTAAGCAACCAACCAACATTCTAGGCAACCAACCAACAATCTAGGGTCAAGTCTTTCTACCCGTCCTCATACTCGGGCCATACCCAACGAAGTCTCATTCTAGACTTACCCGCAACCGACCAATTCTATCCGACACTTCTATCCAACAATTCTATCCCATAACTCTATGGGTCAATCTCGAAGCTATTATATAAAATTCCTCAATCGAATATCAAAGTTTTCAATTTCCACTTGCATATGCATAGCATCACTTGTTCAATCCGACTTGCATCATCATATCGTACTCAAATTATTTATTCAATCGGGTCAACTATTCTGAGTCATAATCCAACATTGCTATCTCAATAGTTTATTACTTATGAACTCTTCCTATGGTCTCTTCACGACATATTTATTTCCCATATTCTTAGATCATCGATACGGTCCGTACTCTCTTAACCAACAAAATAAGGCAACTACATAATTATATTTTTTCTGAGGCATCATTTATAAATTTTCTAGCATCAACACGGTCATCTCTTAGCAATTCACGTTAACCATCAATATTCGTTTTGCATCATCTCCTTATGATTCCATAAGAAAATTTATAATTCATGCACCGATCCAATCTCTATAGCACCAATCATCTAGCATTCGTATATCGGTCATCTTAGTGGATATAACATAACTCAATAGCTAAGTTATAATCAAATATTTCTATATTTCACCAAACTTGTGATTCATACGACAACATCATCTACCGACATGGTCTATTACATATCACTGCATCTCGATACTTATTTGTATCCCAGCCATTCGACTCTCGTAAGGAACATCTACTTTTTCAGGCATCCAGGGACAAGTACCCATTCACTATGCCTCAAAATAGTCAAGAGTCATAACTTGTTAATTCGGGACATCAATTTCTCTCAAGCACACTGTACCACGTGCTAAGATCATCTATTCCTCAATCCCATTCTCAATATTTTTGGTCGTTGATGCAACTCTCTCTGCATCGTCTAAATCATTCGTACAACCTGATAAGCGCCTAACATTACCATCAATTTCGTCGATATCCAATATGCAAATTTTTTATACTCAATTCCAATATCGTTCAATATTCGGTCCATCTTATTCTTCCAATCATTTGATAGCAACACAACACCATCGTTACTATGCCTAGCATCCTTTTACCCAACTGATCCAAGTCTTCGCCTGAATCTGAAATTTGTTTTCTTCCCAACCAAGGCATTCATTTCATATTCTCAATTCTTCTATTACCCAACATAATGCTAACCGACGTGGTCTAGCAATGGTTCATCTAAACACATCAAATATCTCACAACGGATCGTCCGACTTAACAATCAGGGGACACACCTAGCCATCATATATCAATCGTAAGCTCAACTACGATTTGATACCATCCAATACCTTATAGGTAAAGCAAATCACAAAATCATAAACACATCAGAGGTCAAGGGACATCTTATCACGACGAGGGTATATATAATATACCACTCAGAGCTCAAGCCATTCCGACACAATATTCCCTCGCATCAAACCAACGTCCAAAATGGACAATCCATCCTGCAGTGGTTATGCTGACCACAAATATCGACTCAAGATTCTGTCGATTCCTATTCACTGAAATTCATGCACATTCTGTTCTAACATACCATGCCATCACCCACGATCGATTGCTGCATAACAATCGACTTCAAGAATCCCACACATAAGACATCCAGCATACATCACTCACAAACTTATTATCATATCGCATCATTGTTATTCATTTTGGTATCTTTTAGAAATTCAACAAAGCACACATATCACAGCCCACATATTTAGACTTATTGTATGGAATACCCAGTGAGATGTTAGAATGATCAACGGACTTCCATTCAAGGGAACAACTTAGAATAGTTTGGAAGCAATACAGAATAATCGCAGAAGCACTATGAGTCATCATAGAGGCAACTTTTATTTCATCGCGGAAGCAACTTTGAGTATTCGCGAAAGCAACTTTGATTCACCGCAGAAGCAACTTTGAATAATTGCAGAAACAATCTTTGAATCATCGCGGAAGCAGCTTAGAATCATCTTAGTAGCAACATTGATTTGAAACAAATCGAATAAGAATCCAAGGACGTAAAGCCGTGCTCTGATACCATTATGTCACGCCCCGATCCCGGAGGATCAAAAACTAGCCACTGGGCGTGATGTCGTACAAGTCTAGATTGCACTTGTACAGGGCAAAACCATTACAGTTTTTGGTATTTCTCAGAAAACATCGACAACGCAGCAAAACCAGGCAGATAAATTGAAGTCACACAAGATATGAAGAAATGTATCTCTTTATTGATAATCATAATGGATTACAAGACTTGCAGCGGAATACAGAGTTTATATTTGATTACAAGAATCTTGAATGACCAACTGAATGTATACACTTGCCCTTCAGGCTACAAATGAATATACCGACTTCTTTACAATGAACTTGCCAATTTGGCTACAATCTCACTGGTATAACTGAGTTCCACTGTTCCATACATTATGTCCCGTATAGCAGAAGACATCATCTTGAAAGAAGAGCTTCTGCACACCCATCCGATTCATCGATGCCAAGCACTGATTTACAGGATTTCCTCCAAGCAAACACCTGTAATATTGCCTACAACGTGGGTCAGTACATCATCAATGTACTGGCGAGCGGTGCTGGCCCAACTCACCTAAGAAGACAACACAAAGTAATCATGTTACAGAACATTATTAACTGTGGTCTTTCTCGTTGCCTTAGGGTCAATTTCATGTTATAGCCGACAAGAAGTAAAGCATGCAAATCTCATAGACAACATAATTTAAAGCATACTGTTATCACCCTTTGGTGATTCTTACCCACGGTCATATAGCCATCCTTGTACATTTATAATACTTACTCTGCCTGCACAAGATATTGTTAGGAACAATATCATGATTCAATATAAATATCACCGTTCTGGTGATTCTTACCAACAGCCGACATCCTTCCCTGTATTTGAGTAATAACTTACTCTGCCTGCGTAAGACATCATTAGCACCTGACCTATCTATATGAAGGTCACTAGCGACACGCCATCTTGGACCGACTTACAGGTATACAGCTGTTTCACTTAACAAAATGCCTGGAAATCGGATTTTGAAAATAAAACGAGAAAAAGTACAAGAAGTATAAATTTGATTCTGGAAAGTATTGCTATGGAAGTCTGATCTGTAAATGATCACTTTGTTCCTTGGACCGTACGATGATGATGAAGATCACTGCTAGAAGATGAACAATTGGAAGAACTAACTCACCAGAAAGGTATCGACGCACTTGGGCACTGATGGCGAGGCCGAATGCTTTCCTGCTTTGCTTCACTCTGTTCTGGAAGAAAAGTTGAAGAAGAATGCTCCGAAAAATCAAAGTCTCTGGGCTCTGATCTCTATGTATTCTCTTCTCTCTCTGTGTCTATTATATGAGAAAAATTAGTCTATTTATAGACTTAGCTTCTTGTGCGTAAAAACTCAGCAAAAGTTCCATCTTTACGCTAACAACTGCCACCCATGATTGGAGTCATCCTCTACATACGTTGACACGTGTTCCATCATTTCAGTAAGAATAGGATGCATGTACACACGTTCTTCAAGATATGCGGCATGAAAGCCATGTAGGCAAACCACGTTCTGAATTGGTGAAGAAGAATAGGGCGTAAAAACAACCCAAATATATCCTGAGCGTAAAGTAGTAGACTAGGCATAAAATAGCCCTGACATGGACTTCTCGCGTAAAGTGGTTGTTAAATAACCTTGAGCGTAAAAGTAGCCCAAATAAACCTTACGCACATGTCAACTTTTGAGCATAAAAACTCGTATAGTCTCCGTGCGTAAAAGAAGCCATATTATGAGCGTAAGATAGCTCAGTCCACATACTAAACGACAAATTGGTTTCTGTGTAAAACATATCCTTTTGATTTCTGTGATATGTATCATCATTAAATTTTCATGTCAGACTTTGCATTAAATGCAAGACTTGACAGCTTTGTCCAGCGTAAAAGTGGCTAGCCTGTCTTAGGCGTAAAACCATTAGCTTTGACCCGGGCGTAAAATAATTAGCTTACTTTAGGCGTAAAGTGGATCAATTTGAATGGAATGATCCATCTCTTTGACTCATTCTTATGAAGCACTTTTTACGCTCCTACAAGACCCCCTTCAAAGTTTTCAAATATCCTCAAAATTTGAAACACTTTGAACAGAAACGTAAAAGTCGAGATTTGACCAGTCAGCGTAAAATTTGGGATACTCAACAGTCATCCGTGTAAAAGTGGGGATATCCAACAGTCAGCGTAATTTCAGGGAATTTGATGGCTCCCAAGAAATCATCCACCGCTAGCAACAAGGGGAAGAAACCCGCCGTCGATTCGTCATCGGCCGATCATGTGAAAACCCCCGTCCGGACATCAACATCACCCTGACAGCCTAACCTAGCCGTAGCTCCGTATATGGGTAAAACCCTATTCTTCGGCTGGAAAAACTCGTCGGGGACGAAGGAGATAACCCGAACATTCAGTTTCTTTTATGCCCACGTCATGCGTGTTAGCGTAAAAACTGAAATAACAAAATACGCCCACGTTGTACGTGTTAGCGTAAAAGTTAAGAAATACGCCCACGTTATACATGTCAGCGTAAAACTTGAACTACGCCCACAACTAAGGTGCTAGCGTAAAAACTTAACTACGCCCATGTTCATTCATGCCAGCGTAAAAAAATTCATTACGCTCATATCAACATATGGTAGCGTAAAAGTTTATCAACCATTGAGAGACTTTGTAAAACAAAGACCTCATAAACTTTAGTAAACATAAATGTCTTTACTCATAAGACTTCAAACTAATTTGATCTCTTTTTTCTTTTTTCTTTTATCAGTAGATTTGCAAGCTCATCCACTTGAGGAAATTTTGGCTCATCAGCGGGCATGGTGGGCTCGAACTATCTGGAAGATTTATCTCATGTCCAATTTCCTCAATCGAACCCCGTTTACCCTATAGAGAGGGCACAACTGATATATGCTCAAGGAGACATGATGCTGTTATCCATGATCGACGGGGAAGTACTGGTATCACTGGACAATCAACAATTCCTGAAGCCAGCTTTCTTGTTTGGAGATGCTTAGATTACAAATCACAGACTCACCCCAAAAAGGAGGCTTGGATATTTAGATCTGGAGAAAGGGTGATGTATCTCCCTGACATGGACAGAGATTATCCTCTATCTGCTTTCGTCCATGCTAGCCATTACCGTCAAATATTGTGGAATTTAACTCCCAGTAGCTATGGTAGACCGGGCAGGATCATCTTCAGACGGGAGAGAGCAAACGACATGGGTTACGACATCAACGCTCCCTGCGGGGGTGTCATTCCATTTTCTGGTCTGATGCTCGGGTTTACAACGAGTGAGGACTCATCTCTTGTTCAACCCATACAGATTTTCATGTTTATAAATAAGTTCCTAAGAGAAGGAGTCTTATATCCTCAGACCAATCCTAGGCTAACAGGATGGTTAACCCCTTACAGTAGCAACTGGATCCAGATCAGTAATTGGGTCATAAAGAACTTTAAGACAGAATTGGATGAGATTGGTCTGTACGAAGCGGTGGCTTCCACCAGTTATGGTATTCCACCGAACGGTAACCTGTTCTTGGCTTTATTGGAGTTGTATATGAGTTCAACAGGAACTTTCGCAACTCTGCACGGCGAGATGGGTCTGGCCCTACATGAGATGCAGTTCATTTCGAAGCTACCAATGGACGAGTTCTCCTATGAAGAATATATTCCCTCCAATCGAGAATTGGCAGAAATTCGGAAGAAGAACCCCGAACTGGTGCAAGTCTACGAAGAACTTATGTGCCATTATCTGATTTACACCAGCATATATGAAACCAGATCACATCTGGCATACATAACTAAATGGACAACTTACCTATTTTATCATGAAAATAGAGTGTCCAAAACGGAGAAGAGCAGGTTCCGAGATGATAAGACTCAGACCATCAAACCTTGCTCTATAATTCCTACAGATTTAATTCAAGAATTAATGGCCTCGCAGAAGTCTCGAGACCAATATCTGTCTACAAGAACCGGAGATATCCCTGCGGGGACTGAAACTTTGAGCTACCTGAGACATGGTAGTCAGAAACTATCAAAGAAGGCCTTGCTGGCAGGATTTTTATTCCTGTGGCTACGAAGGTGGGTCGTGCCAGGGATCGGTACCGTGGACAGAATTCATCGAACCGTACTGTGGCCGGCGGTACGTTTAGTTTTCAAACACAGAATTAACCTGCTGTCGGCGATGGTATGCCGAATAAACGCAGGTCTACGGACTTTCGGTGAAGAGATGATTAATAATGCTCCTCATCGAGATAATTTTCCAAGGGTGGAGTTGCCCTACACCTATTTGATGGGCTGGTTGCTACATCACAATTGTAATTTGTTGCCACCGGGCCCTGAGGATGAAGCGAGGATTTTCCTTCAAAAATTTAGCAAATCCACATGGAGAGTTACAACGGTGGCAGACACCCGAGCAGTATTGAATTATTCTCACGGGTGGAATTTCTTTTATACTAGGCCACCAGTTCCGGCCGACTGCCTTGGTGCACAATTTGAAGACAGGGTAGAAAGAACAGCTTCATTATCAATACCTGTCTTCAGATGGCTAGTGTACATTAGACCCTCGCATCTAATGTATAGAAGTGAAGATAATTGTGCCTTCGAACCATACTTACCCAGTAGGTTCGCTCGCCAATTTGGGTATGACCAACTTCATGTTGGTAACCCCTCTACCAGTTTTCATGACCATGGAAAACTGCTTGACGGTGCTCGAGCATGGCGGTATTTCAGCACTGCCTGTACTGGTGCCAGATTCAAAATATCTACAGCCACCAGTATAACTCAGTTACGCATCCTTCATTCATATGCTCGTTTCTATACATCTATTCGATCTTTTGAAGACGGTTACAGCATGCCAGGAAGTCTTCGATGGGCCCAGGAGGGAAATGTTGAAGAACCCATCCGAATAACTCCTGACGTACCTGATAATGTTACTGCTATAGATGATTTTCTGGAAGTAATCCCCAGAGGAGCTGGGGAGATAGCAGCGGGTCCAATAATTATTGGAAAAACCCAAAAAAGGAAGCAAAGCGCGGTTACCACTCTTCCGGTGAAGTCTCCGGAGAAGAAGAAGAAGTCTACCACTAAAGGGCCTTCCAAGCCAAGAGCCCTCACTCCAGAAGATGATACCTTGGTTGAAGAGGATCATCTTGTTGGTTCTTCTTCAGTCCATCCAGGAGAAGGATCTTCAGCCCCTCCACCAGTAGTAGCACCAAAAGCTGTAACACTTTTGTCTTCTGGACGTCTTAGCTCCTCGTTCCATTTATCTTTGTCAACCAAGGCACAAGTTACGGGGGATGCTACTGCTGTATCTACTGTTGATCGAGACCGTATTCCATCATATGAGCCGGCTCTCGACTTCGATGATGATGATTGGGATGGCGATTATGATTCATATCTTGAACATAACGCACATATTCCAGGTATCATACAAAACCTATACGGAATTATGTACCATAATTTTGTATATTAACTTATCTTGTTCATTTTGTAGATATCATCACTGCACCAAAACCTGGGGCTCCTCCTCCTCAAGAAGAAGATATCTATGAAGAAAATGAGGAATCTGAGGATGAAACTTCTTCTTCGAAAGAATAAGACGCTGATGAGGAGGGAGTTCAACAACCCGAGATGGAGCTTCAAGAAGAATATCCTCCATCATTAGAGGTACAACAAGCACAACCTGAAATGTCCTCTCCTGCCGAAGACCAGCACAAAGAAGAGACTACAATAGACCTCACTGTAGGTGATGATAGAGCTGCTGGAGGGGAACCAGATTTGAATAAAGAATCAGCTGTAGAAAATTTTACTACAATTGAAGCAATAGAAAATCCTGCGGAGCAAACAATTGAAGAAAATGCTGAAAGCATTCTTGAATCACCAACTGAAACTGGGGAAGCTATAATAACATCTTCTATTGTTGCTACTGATTCAGTACCAGTTTTTGATGAGCCAATGCCAGAACCTGAACCAGCTCCTGCAATTGTCACCACATCCACCGATATTACCGCCACCAGAACTCCAGAAACGGCTGGAGTAACAAATATTGAAGACATTGCTCCTGAAGCTCTTGGAAATCAATTGGCTATGGCAGCAGTAACCACAACAATTCCATCTCAGCCTGTTGTTACACCAATGGTATCTGTTGGTGTTGGAGATATAATCCCTGAAGCTCCTAGGGATAAATTGGCCATGACAGCAGTAACAGCAACGACTTCATCTCATCCTGCTGTCACACCAACAATATCTGTTTCTGGTCTCCAAAGAAGAGATCTATTAGATATTGCTGCCACACCAAGCTCCAGCGTAGAGATGAATCTCCTAGTTGAGATTCATACTGAGACCTTTTACAAAACTCTAGCAACCCTAATAAAAATGGTCCTTAATAAGGGCCTCAATTACGAGATTTTGAAGGCAGCGATGGCTCTGACCATTAGGAATGTTGCTATGTTCAATGATGCTGGGAGAGCTGCAGCATTGGAGAAAATTGTAGAGGGCCTTGAACAGCCGATCAATGAATACCTCAAGCTATCAAGTGAGACTGTTGAAAGTCTCATTCAGGAGGAATATGACGCCTTAACGGCTGATTATCTTGCTCGGAAGACCACATATAATGAAGCTCTTCATGAACATAGTCTGAAGGTTGCCAAAGAGAAAGCTTTTTTGGCTGGAATAAAGCTCGCACTGCATGGTCACAGAGTAGCTTACGACGCTTTAAACATAGATATTCAGAATAAAAATAATAAAATCCGTGAAGTCGAGGCTGAGTTAGCTCGCTTGAAGGCTGAAAGGGAAAAGATGATCGACGCTCAAAATTTGCATCTCACTCAAAGCTCCATTTTAGAAGAACAAGCCTTCGGGGTTGAATCAACTATCAGAACCCTTGGTGAAGCCAAGGACAATCTGATAATCAGCTTCGCTGGACTTTCTCGTATTTGTACTCCTGAAGCTCGACGTGCTAAAGCTACTAAAAAGGTTGTGAGTTCTCGTGACAAGCGACTAGAAGAACTACAGAAGTTGCTTCAAGATGTTTCTGCTCCACCTTAGAAGAACTTGTCATCTTTTATCTTATTCATTTTTGTAATGTATTCACAAAAAATGAATGAAATATTTATTTTGTGATCCTATCATTTATTTAGAATAAATAATAGGTATGAGGCAGAAAATACTTATCAGCGGTTATATGAACATGACAAGTCTTTTAAACTCAATAGTTTGTATCTATCCAGAGGTAATATAGACATGATAGATAATCCAATCTTATTTTCTGTTTTTAGAGTATGCAATACTATCAGAGGTAATATGGACATGACAGTATGTAAGAACTCAAAAAAAAGTAGATTAATATCTATGCAGAGGTCGAAGGAACATGATAGATAGGAAAAGCAAGTAGATTTAACATTTATCCAGAGGTCTTGAGAACATGATAAATAATAAATCCAATTTTTTAATCAACTGGTAAGATAGAAGATCAAAATTTCTCTCCGAAGAGACGAGTAATCAGCTTAACCAAACCTTGGTAGCTGGGGATTAAGAGGACAGATGTCATTGAGGATATATGTCAATATTGATGAAAGAATGAATGAACCAACATGGTCCAAGGATCATTCTCAAATGGCTCGGATTCACCATCAATTTGAACCATGTAAGCTGAAAATATTTGCTCAGATTCATCATAATAGTCTCCTTTAACACACGAGGAGTGAGAAATATCGGATTCGATGAATTGGACTTCTTCTGAATCTGATGATTGTGAAGAGCTAGAAGAGAATTCTTCTTGTATATCGTCATTAAACATGTAGGACAGATCATATCCCAATCCATGACGAGTTTTCTGGTAAAACGGATCACCACATAATGGTAGTCGTCTACCTTTGCCTTGATTGAGACCTTGCATAGTCTTCAAATCAATCCCATGTTCTAGATAATCTTGAGAGATTGTTGACTATATCTGTCAATTCGAATTCTTCCTTTATCTTTATCTCTCAAATCATCTGTCTGAGCAACAGGGATATTTCTAGCCAGGCCAAACACAATTTGGTGCTTGTTTTTCTTATCAGACGGAACCACGAAATAAGATTCTTTGTGACGTCTATAAGTTACGCAAGCTTGTGATGAAGCGGCTACAGGAAGAAGATAGGGAGAAGATGTTAGAAACCTTTGAGCATAAGGTCCAACATCGACATGAGGAGGAAAAGAATTTTCTTTATTGTCAATATATAAGGTTTCCTCTGTGTCTATGTCGTCTTTATATTGATGACTTTGGTTATCAGAAGATAAAGTCATTCTTTCAATAAACTTGACAGCCATATACTCGAAAAGGAAATATTTATTGATATCAAAAAGTACATAATGATCAATATTTACATCATTTACAATTTGACTGCTACGCTTCGGATTAATCACTAGTGGACTATCATCCGTCTTCTGCATAGATTTGCTAAGATTGACAATCAATGGGGGTTCTGGATCATTCGTACGAAATATACGCCCTTTGACTTTGATCACAAGAGGTTGAACTTGGCTTTTAGCAGGAACATTCACTGATTCCTCAGATGAAGCTTGAGTTCTTCCTTTAACCTAGATCATCAAAGGTTGATTGTTGACAGGTTGGGGTTGGATTCGCCCTTTGACTTTGATATTCAAAGGTTGCTCTTCTGGCGGATCTTCGTTAATAGACTGATCTTCAGCAGATGATTGATCTTCAGCCATATCTGATATCTCTTTCACATGCTCTTGTTTGTAAAGCCTTGAGTCGGAAAAATAGGCTTCAACACCCTTGAAAGGGTTGATATCAGCAAACTCAGTCTTTACAACCCCTTGGAGATCCACATACTGGAAGCATTGGTGGAGAGTCGAAGGCACGATGTTATGCTCATGTAACCATGGTCTCCCAAGAAGAATATTGTAGGATACGTCTGAGTTAATAACATAAAATGTTGCCATAGTTCGAAGATCACCAATCTGAATCTTCAGATGAATCTTCTCCAGTGGTTTGCTCTTTCCAGAGTTGAAACCAACTATTGTGGTACTAGTGTAAGTCAGATCACTAGTAGGAATCCTCAATGGTCTTAGCATACTTTGAAGAATTATGCTAATGGAAGACCCGGGATCAATGTAAATTCTGTCAACTTCAATGGATTCAATATACCCAGTGTAACACAAAGGCCTATTATGCTTGTTATGCTTCAACAGCATATCTTCTTGTGTAAAGGTGATGTTGGGAATTGCTTCCATCACACTATGACATTGTGGGCATGAAACTGGTATATTGTCAGGAGTTTTGAGTTGAGCTAAGCAGGAATCAGCTTGCAGTAAAGCTTCACTCAAAGTTTTGCGACTTTCTTTAGAAAGGCGAAGCAACTCGAAGATAGATAATCTAGCCGGAGTATTAGCTAACTGAGCTAGAATATCAAATTTATAGGGTTTTATCACCACCCCCTGACTGGAAGTAGAATTCAACGGGATGTCGAAGCGTACCGCTTTTTGTTTCCCCTTTTCAACCACAGCAGGAGCAAGAGACGGTTGAGTTGATGGTGTTTCAACATTCTCAGCTTCTTTGGAGGATCCCTCATAATCTTTGTGGTACTCTTTTCCAGATCTTGTACCAGCAAAAGTTTCTTCTTCAGACTAAGAAGAAGGAATGTAACGCCCCAGTCCCAAAATACTTAGGACTAGGTACGTATCCATGCCAGCTGTATACATACGAAGTACACTCCAATATATGAAAACCTTGTATGTATACATAAGCTGTAAAAGGCAGTAGAACCATAATAACTAAATCTCATCCACTAGATAAATAAATGATATAAAAGCAACTTTGAATTTGTCATGTATACAATCGTTGGGCAGAGACAAAGTCCACTACCAACTACCTCAAATAAAATGTACAAGAAGTGATCGATAAAATAACGAGACGAACCAAGCGCAATCGTCTTCGAAAGAATGGAGAAGATCACGACCTTGGCTAGAACACCTGCAAATGACAGAAGCACACACCTGGAGAGATAACCAGGTCCTCAGAGGGACGTAACAAGATACATCAACATGCCATATAATACTGAATATAAAATATGCCACAATCAAAGAAAGTGACAAGACATAAATAAGGTACTCTAACCATACTAAAGTTAACATGCAGTTAAGAACAAACCTTTCGTCACATGAGCCCTGGCTGTAATGGGATCTGGTATAGTCCCCACTTGGGCACCAGTGACCGAGAGCATGACGTTGAAAAACGACAGTGGCCAACCTGAGAGGCTCATACCCGTATCTCCAGCGGAGCTTCCGGGATATAAGAGAAGTGCAATAGAAGCCCATACGACAAGAAAATGTTCTCCCCACCCAATGTACATGTCAAGTCGCATCCACGACTATGTATCTCTACTAACTGCTAAGTCTCCTAACACGCCTCTATTAGCAGTTAGCCCTAACGCATGCACATGGGGGATCAACCCACACACAAGAACCTCTACATGCTACTCATCTCACACATCCTCGTGATACAACTGTGTCAAGGTATATGCAATACACTACAACGGTAGTCCCTTAACTCTAGGTCCATATGCAATCAAAGGATAAATAACAAAGTACATCTAATATCACTGAGCAGGCAGTAATCAAGAATTAGAAATAAATGAACAGTAATATGTAATAAAAATGCAGACTGAATATAAACAGTATAATGGCAAGGTATCTTGCCTGCGGTGCGAGAAAGACAATTCCAAGAGTAGCAAGTGTCAGCACCAAAACTCACAAATCACAGATGACTCCAGACACTGAAACAAACATCAAAAATGATCTCGGTGAATAAGATATATCTAGGAAACGCCTGTCCAAAAGTCAAATTCTGGAACAGGGACAAAATCGTAATTTCGGGTCAAAACGATATCCGCCGTTGGACCCGCTTTGCACCGAAATGTGTGCCAGAACCTACGGTCTCTAAAGTTGTCAAACTACATGTCTACAGATTTATTTTGACGAGACGAACCCAACGGTATGTCCAATTTTGGATTCCGGTGGGCTGTGCACAAAATCGCCCGTTGAGTGGGATTGTGGGCCCGCCAAAATAGCATCCCGATCAACGGTCTCAGAATTGGACCAAACTTGGCTCACAGGACCAGAAAAATATTTCGAGTCCAATAACACAAGTTTCATTGCGATATGATGAGTGTGCACAAAGTTGTGAATTAATTTGCAAAGGGTCGATACGGGGTATCCCGACGGATACGCACTGATTTTGTCGCGCACATGCAACGAAATCGGGTTCCGTCTGATCCCACACGTCGACAACATCCATATGCGCCTTTCGATGCGTATAGTTCATGACCACGTCGCTCGATTTGTCGGGACAGACGCCGTATCGGGGTGTTTCTCTACTTTTTGAAAACAGAATTTACAGTTTTTCGGAAAACTTTAACAACGTGTAACTTTCTACATACTAGATGAAAAGTGAATTGAAAAGGTTCGTTACAATCTCGGTTAGGTTGTCTTTGACAGACTTCAATTAGTTTTTATGAAAGTTTAATGGACAGGGAGAAAAGTGGTCAACAAGTTGGTGTTTTGAAACAGTTTTTAATATTCAGAAAAATGGGTTTTTCTCCAACTTCGTCTTGATTTTTCGAGCAAGATGGATGGCCATGTCAAAATCCACCTGGGGAATCTCGAAGAGGGTCATGGGGGCTTTCTACACAAATTTACGGATCTAAAAACGGACAAGAATTGGAAGAGAAATTACTTGGAGAAGTCGGATACCTTAAAGTGGGAATCTGTTGTTGTTGTCGATGGTTCCTTTGTCTTCTTCGCGAGCACGGCTTCGCCATGGTGCGCCCGAGCTTCGCCGTAGAGTAGGGAGGAGGAAGGTGGAGGAAGAGATTGATTAGGGTTTTGGGTTTATTTTTGAGCCATTTGTATATATATATACGCATATATATGGAGAGAGGGGTCGGCAGTTATGTTGCACCTACTGCTGTTATGCATATACAAAGGGGGTCGGCCCTTTATGCTCTGCTACAATGCAAAGGGAGGGGCGCACAGCTATATAGCTGCTGCTTATTTTAGGTTGGGGTGGTCGGTCCCACCCCATTGGGCCGACCACTCCTTAGGTTTGCTTTTTTTTTTAATCTATTTCTTAATAACTCTTATCCACAACTTCTATATAAATATATGTTATATTATATATCCATGCTTGCAGCTTCATGCTGCTGTAGGTAGTTGGCGTTGGTGGTGGGGGTCGGCCCCACCACTCGCTTTTCTTTTATTTTTCTTTCTTTTTTTAAAGAAAAATATTATATATATATATATATATATATATATATATATATTTATATATATATATATCTAAATCTATTATGTATATATCTAAATCTACATAAAAATCTTCACCTATTTAAATAACAATTTAATATTATCTATCCACATAATTAATGTATTTAAACCCATCTATATATATACATATACAAATTTACTTTACAATAGATTTAATAATAATAACCCTATAAGTAAGGTGAATATATCTTTTATTAAAAATAACTTTAAATGAAAATAATAAAATAATAAATTTGTTCAAGGGTGGTTTGGATGAACCCATCCCACACTTCCAAATTCGGGTCCAGAACAATTTGTACAGTGTTGCAAAATATTATTTAATAACAGAATACCAATAATAGTACAAATATTTAAATAATTAAAAATTTGCACATAAAATTCTAAAATAATTTAGAAAATATTTCTACGTACATAAAATATGTCTACATGGCCACTTTGGTCTCCCACGTGCCTACATGGCCTTGGGTTTGGTCCGGGCCCAGTTCGGACTGAATTGGCTAAACCGGGTCATACAAAAAAATAAAAACAATAATAAAACCATCAATTGTATAAATTTATTTTTTAAGTCTAATAAAATAAATAAATAAATAAATAAAAAGTAGGGGTTTTACAAGAAAGTACCATATTGCAGGATTTAATCTTCCTTTCCTTAGCCTTCTTCTTGTGAGGATTGTTATGAGGAACCTCAGAACCCAATCCAACAGTGGATTTTTGACTTTGAATTTGTAAAAGAAATCGTATCCCTTTATCATAATTCAAACCTTCTGCCTTTTGAAAGTCATAACCCATCTTCTTCATGAGAAGGATAGATTGCTGACTGTACAAGTGAGTAGGTAGTGGACTTTCAACAGGTGGTTCCATAGAGGAAGAAGAAGATATCTCTGTGACTACAGGAGAATGAGGAATAACCGTCTCTGCTGCTACGGGAGGAAAAGGATTCGGGATACGAGAAAAAATCCATGTAGGAGCCTTTTCATAAGTAGCGATGACTTATTGTGCCCTGTATAAGGGAACACTATTCATGGCTAGCCATTGCTGATAAGTAAGCTTGAGCTTAGCAGGAGGAGCCAGACTTGGAGGACATATGTTCAATCCTCTCAATCTATCTTCCAAAGGAATGCCATCCCATAGATGATCCAAATCATCAGGATCTGGAATAACATAAGAAATCATGTTGCAAGTTTTGACTTTTTTATCTTTCTTGGATTTTGAAGTTTTACCTTCATCTTCCATTTCAGGTACTAAGTCAGGATGTACCCACATAATTTCACCATTCTTTAATGTAAGAGGCAACAATCCTTCATTTTCCTCCCTGGCAGGCAGGATATTCACAATCTTTATTGTTGCCTTCGGAATTGGGACAACTCCATCTGGTACTTGTTGTGGAAGAAAATCTCCAAATTGAAGAGAAACCATATTGGTTGTAACTGTATGGTCATCATTGGTTAAAGCAATAGCACCACCATTTATCAACTCTTGAATTTTCTTCTTCAAAACATTGCAAGCACTGGTAGGATGATTAATGTATCTACGATAGATACAATATTTAGGATTGTCAGTCAGATTCACCTCATTAGGCCTATTTGGCTCCGGAATCTGGAGTTTGCCACTCTTCACCAGACATTGGAATATTCCTTGGATATCACTTCCGTCAAAAGAGTATTCTTCTTTTGGCCTGGAAGATTCCTGATTATTCGGCGTCGTTTTATTCTTGGAAAGATTGACCATAAGAGTGTCTTTTTCTTTCATATTACGATTGCCAGAATTATTACCAGGATTACTTTTCTTTCCTTTATCCTCAGAGGCAAAAATCATCCCATGTTCACGAGCCAACCTACCATTGATCTCGGCAGAAACTGCTGCTATGATAAACGAAGCCCAATCTGTGAATTGGGAACCCGTGAAGACAGCGATGGATGGTCGCAGATTCATCTTACATGTATCAATCAGTGCTGAATCTGGCATACCAGGGGGCATCTTTAAAGTCGCCTGTCGGAAACGTTCAATGAACGTCCGAGTATCTTCTTTCTCCTTTTGCTTAATTTCTATTAAGGAGGACATGTTCATTGTAGGAGCGTAAAAAGTGCTTCAAAGAAAGAGTCGTCCCATTCATAAGTGAACGGTTTTTACACCAAGCAGAGCGAGTAATCTCTTTTACGCCCAAAACTAGGCTAATTAATTTACGCCTAAGCAGGCTGATCATTTTACGCTTGGGTCTACATCTATGATGTTACGCCAAGGACAGAGCAGCCTCTTTTACGCTGGACAAAGCTGTCAAATCTCGCATTTAATGCAAACTCTGACATGAAGATATTAATGATGGCATTTACCACAGAATCCAATAGAATTTGTCTTATACAAAGACCATTGTTGTCGTTTATGGGGATCGAGCTACTTTACGCTCACTGTATAGTTTTTTTACGCACGGAGTTTTACACGAGTTCTTACGCTCATAAAATAATGTGTGCGTAAAGTCTATTTGAGCCATTTTTACGCTCAAGGTTATTCAATAACCACTTTACACGGGAAACCTATGACAGAGCTATTTTACGCTCATCTTACTGCTTTACGCCCAGAGGATGTTGGGGCTATTTATACGCCCTATTCTTTCTGGCCAGTTTGGAACGTGGTTTGCCTATATGGCCATCATGCCACATATTTCGAAGAACGTGTGTACATGTATCCTATTCTTACTAAAATGATGGGACGCGTGTCAACGTATGCAAAGGATGACTCTGATCATGGGTGGCAGTTGTTAGCGTAAAGACAGATTTTGATGCTCTTTTACGCACAGAAGCCCCAGTCTATAAATAGACTCATTTTTCTCAAAAGACGGGGACAGAGAGAATAGGAGAGAATACAGAGATCAGAACTTCGAGATTTTGATTCTCCGGAGCATTCTTCTTCAACTTTTCTTTTAGAACAGAGTGAAGTAAAGCAGGAAAGCATTCGGCCTCGCCATCAGTGCCCAAGTGCGTCGATACCTTTCTGGTGACTTAGTTCTTCCAAGTTGTTCTACTTCAAGCAGTGATCTTTATCATCATCATATGGTCCAAGGAACAAAGTGATCATTTACAGATCAGACTTCCATAGCAATACTTTCCCAGAATCAAATTTGTACTCTTTGTACTTTTTCTCGTTTTATTTTCAAAATCCAACTTTTGTTTGGCAATTTTGTTAAATGAAACAAAATGGCGACTCTGCTGGGGACGACCTTCTCCTCTAACGAGGAGGCGATTGCTCAATATGATGATGTTTCGGTCGGTTCGACCAAGAAGACTCTGGTTGTGCACTTCGACCAGACTGCCTATGAAGAAATGCTCCGAACTGGGGGTGGTTTTCGCCACTCCAATGTTCAGAAGTCTCGCAAAGCACGAAAAGTTTGGATTCCCAAATCCAAAGTGATTTCTGATCTCTCTGTTGCTTCTGATGACAAGGGAATTCTTTCCATTCCTATCGTAGGGGCTCCCGTTCGTAACGAGGAAGTCCTTACTTCAGAGTTGCACTCAAAGTGTGACGATTTATCTCCGTTTGTAACGGTGAAGATAATCAGGTTTCACACCCACTGCGTAAGAATCAAGTTTTACGCTCAGTGGGTAAGAACCAAATTTTACGCTCAGTACATAAGAATGAATCTCCCATTCGTAATGGGGCAGACTCTAGAGTTTATGCTTCTGAGTGTAAGAATCAGTCTCCCGTCGGTAACGTGGTAGGCCCAAATAAATTATGCTCCTCGCGTAAAACAAAATCTCCCGTCTGTGACGTGGTAGATAATCAATTTTTACGTTTTACGCGTAAAGGTAAGTCTCATGTCTGTGACAGTATAGATAAAATTCACAATGGTGTTTACACATCTAATATGAATGTACCTAAACGTGTGCAGCATAAAAATGTCGTTGGTAAAGCTTCTCTCCTACACCAACAACCTTCTTATACTGCTTTACGCAAAGTACCAAACTTACAAATTACACGCCATGAAAATGGAGTCCTTCGGTTTCAAGATTTACGCACACAACTCCAAATGCGTAAAAATGTACAGTTTGGTTCTGCGAATGCAGCCAGTAATCTTCTTTATACATAAGGGACTAAACGTTTTTCTGCCCCGAATGTAATAAAGAAGAATACTCCATCTGTTCCTTCTGATTTACGTGAATTGCTAATACAAAAACGTAAGAACAGGCAATCTCCGGTGACGTTCCCCCAAGAAAAACATCATTGTGAATATTACCAGGTTGTGATCAACTATTGTTGTTCGGCTTCAAAACGGTCAGTTTTTGATCGTTTGAGTTTTAACTCGCCTCAACATCAAGCTGAAGATCAAGAACATGAGCTATCATATGTGTCAGTCAACATGGCATCTCATACTAACAGAGGACGACATCCAAGACGGAATATGTCCCAAACCCCAGGTCAATAACAGTTCAACAGGCTTTTTGATTCCTTTGAAGGAGTATATCAGAATACTCGATCAAAAAGACAAAGACAATTGCAGACTTCTGATTCAGAAGCTGGGGGTACTCAATCTTTTGAGTCTGATACCGATAGTGTGGATTCATACTTCTATACTAATCCCTCTATATCTTCAAGAGAGGTTGAATCCTACGCTGTTGGAGATGAACCAGAGACGTCATCTGCTAATAAGGAACAACGTCTCACTGCCGTAGAGCAATCATTGAAAGACATGCTCAACATGGTGCAAAGCATGCATCAGATAATTTTGAATCAGCAAACTGCTCAACCTACAGTAATAACTCCGGTACCAGTAGCAGCACAAACTCAAGATAGTCAAGGGGCTGATATACATTTGAATATTCAAGAGCCTGCTGTTAATCAAAATTCTGTATCTCCAGATCCTATCATTCCAGAAGATGTACCACCTCCAGTGGGGGTTACGGTACATCCAACGACTATTCCATCAAATGTGCTTCCTCAAACCAGTGAAGCCATTCAAGCAGTGCGTAAACTCAAAGCACGGTTTGAAGTTTTGAGGCACAAATATCAGCTCCAGAGGTTAGGGATTAAGCAACCTTATCCTCCTCATTGGAATGATGTACCCTTTCCACCGAAGTTCAAGCCACAATCTATGGTCTTATTCGATGGAAAAGCATCTCCCAGTCAATATATCAATTACTTTGATATTATGACTGTACACTTGCAGAAAAATGATGCTCTTCTCACTCGAGTGTTCATCGGGTGCCTGACGGGTTCAGCTTACGACTGGTATCGTAGCTTACCCGATAACTATTTCGTCTTTTGACGAATTCAAGGCAATGTTTCTCTCCCGCTTCTATGAAGGAGGTATGGACATGAACATGTCCTCCTTGATAGAAATCAAACAAAAAGAGAAAGAAGATACTCGGACGTTCATTAAACGTTTCCGACAGGCTACTCTAAAGATGCCTCCTGGTATGCCAGATTCAGCGTTGATTGATACATGCAAGATGAATCTGCGACCATCTATTGCTGTCTTCACAGGTTCCCAATTCACAGATTGGGCTTCGTTTATCATAGCAGCAGTTTCTGCCGAGACCAATGGTAGGTTGGCTCGTGAACATGGAATGATTTTTGCCTCAGATGATAGAGGAAAGAAAAGTAATCCTGGTAATAATCCTGGCAATCGTAACGTGAAAGGAAAAGATACTCTTATGGTCAATCTCTCCAAGAACAAAACGACGCCAAATAATCAGGAATCTTCCAGGCCAAAGGAAGAATACTCTTTTGACGAAAGTGATATCCCAGGGATATTTCAGTGTCTGGTGAAGAGTGGTAAACTTCAGATTCTATAGCCAAAAAGGCCTAATGAGGTGAATCTGACCGACAATCCCAAATATTGTATCTATCATAGATACATTATTCATCCTACCAGTGCTTGTTATGTCTTGAAAAAGAAGATCCAAGAGCTGATAAATGGTGGCGCTATCGCTTTAACCAATGATGACCAAACGGTTACAACCAATATGGTTTCTCTTCAGTTTGGGGATTTTCCTCCACAGCAAGTCCCAGATGGAATTATCCCAATTCCGAAGGCGACATTAAAGATCGTGAATATCCCGCCTGCCAGGAAAGAAAATACAGGATTGCTGCCGCTCACATTGAAGAATGGTGAAATCATGTGGGTACATCCTGACTTAGTACCTGAGTTGGAAAATGAAGGTAAAACTTTAAAATCCAAGAAAGGTAAGAAAGTCAAAACCTGCAACATGATTTTTCATGTTATTCCAAATCTTGATGACTTGGATCATCTATGGGATGGCCTTCCTCTAGAAGATAGACTGAAAGGACTAAACATCTATTCTCCAAGTCTAGCTCCTCCTACCAAGCTCAAGCTTACTCATCACCAGTGGCTAGCTATGAATAGTGTTCCTTTATACCGAGCACAACAGGTCTTTGCTGCTTATGAAAAAGCTCCAACAGGGATTTCTCCTCGTATCCCGAATCCTTCTCCTCCCTTAACTACAGAGACGTCTATGCTTCATTCTCCTGTAGTTGCAGAGGTTTCTTCCTCTTCCTGTGCTGAAATACCTGTCCAAAGTTCACTGCCTATCACTTGTATAGTCAGCAATCTGTCCTTCTCATGAGGAAGATGGGTTACGACTTTCAAAAGGCAGAAGGTTTGAATTATGATAAAGGAATTCGTCTTCCTTTACAAATTCAAAATCAGAATTCCACTGCTGGATTGGGTTCTGAAGTACCTCGTAACAACCCTCACAAGAAAAAGGCTAAGGAAAGAAAAACTAAATCATGTAATATGGTACTTCCTTCTCCTGAGTCTGAAGAAGAATCTTTTGCTGGTACAAGATCTGGAAAAGAGTACCACAAAGATTATGAGGGATCCTCCAAAGAAGCAGAAGAGGTAGTGGAAACTCTACCAGTTCAACCTTCTCCTGTTCTTGTTAAACCGTCTGTGGTTGAAAAGGGGAAACAGAAGGCAGTACGCTTTGATATCCCATTGAAGTCTGCTTCCAATCAGGGGGTGGTGATGAAGCCTTACAAGTTTGACATTCTAGCTCAGTTAGCCAATACTCCGGCTAGACTATCTATATTTGAACTGCTTCGCCTTTCCAGAGAAAGCAGAGAAACTTTGAACGAAGCTTTACTTCAAGCAGATTCATGCTTGGCTCAACTCAAGACTTCTGATAATATACCAGTGTCATGTCCGCAATGTCATAGTGTGATGGAAGCAATTCCTAACATCACCTTTATACAAGAGGATATGCTATTGAAACACAACAAGCATGATAGGCCTCTGTGCTACATTGATCCTGGGTCTTCAATTAGTATAATTCTTCAGAGTATGCTAAGACCCCTGAGGATTCCTACTAGTGAGCTGACTTACACTAGTACTACGATAGTCGATTTTAACTCTGGCAAGAGCAAACCACTGGAAAAGATTCGTCTGCAGATTCAGATTGGTGATCTTCGAACTATGGTAACTTTCTATGTTATCAACTCGGACGTATCCTACAATATTCTTCTTGGAAGACCGTGGATTCATGAGCATAATATTGTGCCTTCAACTCTTCACCAATGTTTCAAATATATGGACTCCCAAGGAGTTGTGAAAACTGAGTTTGCTGATATTAATCCGTTCAAGGGTGTCGAAGCCTACTTCTCTGATTCAAGGCTTTATAAACAAGAGCATGTGAAAGACATATCAGACATGGCTGAAGATCAATCATCATCTGAAGATCAGTCTATTAATGAAGATCCGCCAGAGGAGCAACCTTTGAAGGTCATAGTCAAGGGACGAATCCAATCCCAACCTATCAATGATCAACCTTTGATAATCAAGGTTAAAGGAAGAACTCAAACTTCATCTGAGGAATCAATAAATATTCCTGCTAAGAGCCAAGTTCAACCTTTTATGATCAAGGTCAAAGGACGTACTTCTTGTACGAATGATCCAGAACTACCATTGATTGTCAATCTTGGCAAATCTACGCAGAAGACGGATAATAGTCCACTGATGATCAATCCGAGGCGTAGCAGTCAAATCGTAAATGATGTAAATATTGATCAGTTGTACTTTTTGATATCAATGAAGATTTCCTTTTTGAGTATATGGCTGTCAAGTTTATTGAAAGAATGACTTTATCTTCTGATAATCAAAGTCATCGATATAAAGATGACATCGAACCAGAAGAAACTTTATATATCGATCATAAAGAAAATTCTTTCCCTCCTTATACAGATGTTGGACCGTATGCTCAAAGGTTCCTAACATCTTCTCCTTATCTTCTACCTGTGGCCGCTTCATCACAAGCTTGCGTAACTTTTAGACGTCATAAAGAATCTTATTTCGTGGTTCCGTCTGATAAGAAAAACAAGCGCCAAATTGTGTTTGGCATGGCTAGAAATATCCCTGTTGCTCAGACAGATGAGCTGAAGGATAAAGACAAGGGAAGAATCCGAATTGACAAGTATAGTCAACAATCTATCAAGATTATCCAGAACATGGGATATGACTTGAAGACTATGCAAGGTCTCAATTAAGACAAGGGTAGACGATTACTATTATGTGGTGATCCGTTTTACCAAAAGACTCGTCATGGGTTGGGATATGATCCGTCTCACATGTTTAATGACGATATACAAGAAGAATTCTCTTCTAGCTCTTCGCAATCATCAGATTCGGAAGAAATTCTATTCATCGAATCCGATATTTTTTGTTCCTCATATTGTAAATCTGGGCAAATATTCTCAGTCAATATGGTTCAAGCCGATGATGAATCAGAGCCATTTGAGAATGATCCTTGGGCTCAACAGATGGATACTCAATGGGAACTTCGTTTTGAACAACGACAGCCACCTACAGAAGATGAGGTTATCCAGATTGATGTTGGAGATGGAGTTACGTCCAAACCAATATTCATCAGTAAGAATCTTTCTGAAGATGAAAAGAAAGAGCTGATAAAACTTATAAAAGATTATATTGCTGATAAGGTTAAAGCAATTCTTGAAATGCGTCCTCCTCGTAATCTGAAAGAACTCCGTGGCTTTCAGGTCCGTATTGCTTATATCAGAAGATTTATATCTAATCTTTCTGGGAGATGTCAACCTTTCTCCCGTCTATTAAAGAAAGGGGTATCTTTCGTCTGGGATGAAGCATGTCAAAAAGCCTTCAATGACATTAAGTAATATCTTACAAACCCGCCTGTTCTGGTACCTCCGGTGATAGGAAGACCATTTTTGCTATATGTTCGAGCCTTGGATCATTCACTTGGCGCTCTTCTGGCACAGAAAAGTGATATGGGTCATGAACAAGCAATATATTATCTGAGCAGAATGATGGTCGGAGCTGAACACAGATATACTCCTGTGGAAAAGGAATGTCTAGCTTTGGTTTTTGCCGTCCAAAAGATAAGGCATTATGTCACTGGACAGACTATTCATGTCATCTCCAGAATAAATCCTATTCGGATATTGATGAGAAAATCGAGCATTCTTAATTCCAGGTTAGCTACCTAGGCGATGTTGCTCACTCCTTATGACATGATTTATGTGCCTCAAAAATCAGTGAAGGGCCAAGCGTTAGCTGATTTCTTAGCTGCTCATCCTATACCTGAAACTTCAAAGTTATATGAAGATATTCCAGACGAAGTAGTAGATTGTAACATAACTTTGAAGAATGATATATGGCAATTATATTTTGATGGAGCATCACGAGTGGGACCTAAAGGCAATATTGTCTCTGGGGTAGGAATTGTCTTGGTTTCTCCTGATAAAATGGTCATATACCGTGCCTATTCTCTTAATGAGCCATGCTCTAACAATGTAGCAGAATATAATGCTCTATTGATTGGTCTCCAAGTAGCAAAACAATTGGATATTGAATTCTTAGAGGCTTATGGAGATTCTCAATTGATCGTTAATCAAGTTAGAGGGACTTATGAAGTCAGAAATCCTGATCTCATCCCCTATCATTAGGTGGTAGTCGAGTTGGTCCTATCATTCAAAGGATTCTTCATTGAATTTGTACCATGTTTTCAGAATGTGGAGGCTGATGCTCTTGCCAGCTTAGCTGCAGACTTGGCTGTCCCAATCCGAAGGCAAAATACAATTACTTTGTTGGACCGAGACTTATTCTGTGTGAAGAGTAATCTGCATATTGAATAAAGTTATACTACAGAGTCAAGTTTCCAGCAGAAAGATTGGAGAACTCCATTCATTGATTATGCAGTTCATAGGATTTTGCCTGAAGATCCTAAAGAAGCTGCATCAATTAAGAGACGATCGTTTCGATTCTATTATGATTCGTCTTTACATATGCTATATCGTCGTTCATATGACGGACTCTTGCTGCGTTGTCTCTCAGAAAGTGAAGCCAAACAAACACTGCATGAGGCTCATGATGGTGTCTGTGGTGCTCATCAACCGGGTTCAAAGTTGCAAGACCGCATTCGAAGAATGGGGTATTATTGGCCTTCTATGATAGCAGATGTTGTAGACTATGCCAGAAGATGCAAAGCATGTCAGATTCATGCTGATTTTATTCATCAACCATCTGAATTTCTACATCCTACAACAGCCTCTTGGCCCTTCGAAGCTTGGGGTATGGATGTCATTGGTCCTATTAACCCTCCTTCTGTCAAAGGACATCGGTTTATACTAGCTATAACCGATTACTTTTCGAAGTGGGCAGATGCAGTCCCCCTTGCGGAAGTGAAAATATCTAATGTGATCAGTTTTATCAAGTACCATATCATTTATCATTTCGGGATTCCTCGACGGATAATTCATGACAATGGTCCACAATTTGCCAGTCAAGCATTTTATCGATTCTGTGACAAGAATCGAATTCAGAATTTGGCTTCTACGGCTTATAATCCAGCTGCTAATGGTTTAGCTGAAGCTTTCAATAAGACGATCATCAAACTTCTCAAAAAGTTTGTCTCTTCTAATAAACGTGATTAGAATGAGAAACTTGGAGAATGTTTATGGGCTTATCGAACAACAGTCCGGACTCCTACTGGTTTTATACCATTCTTATTGGTTTACGGATGCGAAGCTGTTCTCCTATTGGAAATCCAGATCCCTTCTCTACGAATAGCCATTGCTAATGAGCTAACTACAGAGAATAATGATCGCTTACGACTCCAAGAACTTGAAGGATTGGACGAGAAGCGTCTTCAAGCACAACAGCATATTGAGCTATATCAAGCCCGTATATCTCGAACTTTTAATCGTAAAGTTAAGGAGAGGGTATTCAAAGTTGGCGAGCTTGTATTAGCTGTTCGAAGATCGATGGTAATGACTCATAAAAGTAAAGAGAAATTCTAAGCAAAATGGGAAGGCCCTTATGTAATTGAGTCCGTGTTTTCCAATAGCGCCTATCGATTATCAAAGCCCAATGGAGATCTGCTCATGATGCCAATCAATGGCAAGTTTCTTAAGAAATACTATGTATAAAAAAAAGAGGATGAAAATAAAGTTCCTTTTATTATTTTTGTTTGAAACAAAGGACTAAAGACGAGGGCCACTCCCTTCGTTATTGAATACATAGTCGGCCAATGCATAAAAGGCGTCGTTGCCTGAAGTCATAAAAAACTTGCAGGCAGCCATCCTCAGCGCGTCGTCTTCAGGAGTTTTTCCTGGCTCTACTAAGAATACAAGGATATCTTTTGGTGGCTTGGGCATAGAAGAGCTGTTGCCTACTTGAGTCGGGCCCGCCACTGTTAGCTCAAGGGGACACATCTCAGTGACGTCCTCAATTTTCCTGGAGACTTCATTCTTTTGCTGTACATCCTCGGAAGACATTTCCAATAGAGGAGCAGAAATAAGAATGAAATGATTACAGAGAATTCTCACCTATTTATAGAAGAGGATTACTAATGAACTATTCTCTGAAATTGAAAAACGACTTTTTATTTTCGAAAAGGCTCGTCCATTCATGTTACCAGGTTCATCCATTTAATTATGGAATTGAATCGTCCTTTCTGTTCCCAAGAAATACGCTGATTCATCCACCGTCTTGACATATACGCTCACAATATTTGTCTTCTTATTCCCCAGCTGCCAAGGTTTGGTTAAGCTGACTTCTTGTTTCCGGGGAAAGGGATTTTATATCTTCTATTTTATCAATTGATTAGAAAGTGGGATTCGCTATTTATCATGTTTCTATGACCTCTGAATAAATATTAAATCTGCTTTCTTTTCCCATCTATCACTTTTATTTGACCTCTGCATAAATATTAATCTAATTTTCTTTTGAGTTCATATATGCTATTATGTCCATATTACCTCTGATAGTATCATATACTCTAAAACAGAAAATAAGATTTCATTTATCTATCATGTCCATATTACATCCAGATAGATACAAATCATTGATCATAGAAGAATCATCATTTTCATTCCTATATCATCAAAAAGTCTATTACATTTTTTAGACTTTCTTACAAGTTATAATGGAAATCTCTTACATTCTTGGATTTTTATTCTATACACCAACGATAACCTAATAGAGATCTATTTCTTCTTTGATCCTCTTTGACGGGTTCGTTGTTGGTGGCAGTTCCTGACTGTCTGAGCTCCAGTGGCAACCAGAACAGCAGGAATCAAACTCTGGTCTTCTCTCTCAGACGAGAGGAGAATCCCAGAGTATGGCAGCCCGAAGGCGTATTGCTGCCAATACAATTGGTGGATTAGTGGCGGCACCTCAAAGGAGATAGGAATGTATCCAGCATTGGGATACGATTCCTAGTTCTGCCGTAAAAGGAACTCTACTATCCGATTTCTCGGGGTAGAGTTGACTCCACCATCCAACTCTCCGTGTATAAAGGCTCTTCCTACCAACAGAGGAAGACCCTTCTATCTCACGAAGAGTTCTGAGTTGTCTGATTTGCACGTCAAAAGCGCATAAGCTCCCTGATGTTGATGTCAGAAAAACGCTCCTCACAACGTCAAAATTGCCAATGCCGGTTCTGGAAAAGCTGCTCAGCCAAACTTCTGCAGAAAATAACAAAGAAGACGTGTTTTTAGACAGAAGCATTATCAGACGCGTATTAAACGCTAATTAAAAACAGATCACAAGGCTTTTTACGACAATGCTTCAGCAAGGCTTTTACGCCGGTGATTCAGCAAGCAATCAGCAAGGCTTTTACGCCAGCAATCAGCAAAAGCTTTTACGCCAGTGATTCAGTAAGGCTTTTATGTCGGTGATTCAGCTAGGTTTTTACGCCAATACTTCAGCAAGTTTTTTACGCTCATCAAGAATTTACGCTCATGAATAGATGTTTTCAACAACAAAAATTCGAAGACAGATATTTGCTCACGATCAGACTTACCACTTAGGTCAAATGGTTTGACTCTAATAGTGGATGAATCTACATCTGGTGATTGGGCATACAAAGGAATGCCACTGGAAAGCATCGCCATTGTCATTTGTTGGAGAACGACATCACAGAGAGTTATCTTCAGAGGAATGAGTACGAGAATATATGAAACATTCTCGGCTATTTATAAAGGCTGAAGAACTGTTGGGATGAGTCTATTTCGGGGGAAGATCCTATTTAAAGGCTCTCGTAACCACAAGACAGACGCCACGTGTCAGGTTTGTTTCTTGGGAATGAACAACCATAGAAGCAGTCAAAATAAGTGTTGAACAGTTGAGATTAACATCAGAATTTATTTATAAGGGGGGAGTGGACCCCTACATATAAGAGAGTCGCAATACATGGAATTTCATTTTCCCTCTCCTTCGTTGGAATTTCATCTTCCAAGTTGTTCTACTTCAAGCAGTGATCTTCATCATCATCATATGGTCCAAGGAACAAAGTGATCATTTATAGATCAGACTTCCATAGCAATACTTTCCCAGAATCAAATTTGTACTCTTTGTACTTTTTCTCGTTTTATTTTCAAAATCCAACTTTTGTTTGGCGATTTTGTTAAGTGAAACATTCATGTCCATACCTCCTTTATAGAAACGGGAGAGAAACATTGCCTTAAATTCGTCAAAAGACGAAATATAATTGTCGGGTAAACTACGATACCAGTCGTAAGCTGAACCCGTCAAGCATCCAATGAATACTCTAGTGAGAAGAGCATCATTTTTCTGCAAATGTACAGTCATAATATCAAAGTAATTAATATACTGACTAGGAGAAGCCTTTCTATCAAACAATACCTTTGACTGTGGCTTGAATTTTGGTGGAAAGGGTACATCATTCCAATGAGGAGGATAAGATTGCTTAATCCCTAGCCTCTAGAGTTGATCCTTTTGCTTCAAAACTTCAAACTGTACTTTGAGCTCACGCACTGCTTGAATGGCTTCACTGGTTTGTGGAAGCACATTTGATTGAAAAGTTGTTGGTTGTACCGTAATCCCTATCGGAGATGGTACATCTCCTGGAATGATGGGATCTGGAGATGCAGAATTTTGGTTAACAGCAGGCTCTTGGATATTCAAAGGTATATCAACCCTTTGGCTATCTTGAGTTGGTGCTGCTGCCTGAATCGGTGTTACAATTGCTGGTTGAGCAGTTTGCTGAGCCGTTATTATCTGGTGCATGCTTTGCATCATGTTAAGCATATCTTTCAATGATTGCACAACGGCAGTGAGACGTTGTTCTGTATTAACAGATGACGTCTCTGGTTCGTCTCCAATAGCGTAGGATTCAACCTCTCTTGAAGATACAGAAGGATTAGTATAGAAGTATGAATCAACACTATCAGTTTCGGACCCAAGAGATTGAGTACCCCCAGCTTCAGAATCAGAAGTCTGCAATTGTCTTTGTCTTCTTGATCGAGTATTCTGATATACTCCTTCAAAAGAATCAAGAAGTCTGTTGAATTGTTGTTGACCTGGGGTTTGGGACATGTTCCGTCAAGGACGTCGTCCTCTGTTGATGTGAGATGCCATGTTGACTGATGCATATGACAACTCATCAGCTTGTTGTTTGTTGACTGATGCATATGACAACTCATCAGCTTGTTGTTTGGGCGCATTAAAATTCAATCGATCAAAAACTGACCGTCTGGAAGCCGAGCAACAATATTTGATCACAATCTGGTGACACTCACAGTGATGATTTTCTCGGGGGAATGTCATGGAAGATTGTCTATTTTTACGCTTTTGCATTAGCAATTCACGTAAATCAGAAAGAGTAGAAGGAGTAGTCTTCTTTATTACATTTGGGGTAGCAAAACGTTTAGTTCCTTGTGTATAAAGAAGATTACTGGCTGCATTTCCAGAACCAAACTGTACATTTCTACGCGTTTGGAGTTGTGTGCGCAAATCTTGAGATTTTTGAGCACGAATGACTCCATTTTCATTGCGTGTGATTTGTAGGTTTGGTACTTTGCGTAGAGCAGTATAAGAAGGTTGTTGGTGTAGAACTGAAGCTTTACCAACAACATTTTTACGCTGTATGCATTTAGGTACATTCACATTAGATGTAAAAACATTATTGCGAATTTTATCTACACTGTCACAGACAAGAGACTTACCTTTACGCGTAGAGCGTAAAAATTGATTATCTACCACGTCACAGACGGGAGATTTATTTTTACACTTAGAAGCACAAGCATTAGAGTCTGCCTCATTATAAATGGAAGACTCGTTCTTATGCACTGAGCGTAAAATTTGGTTTTTACCCACTGGGCATAAAATCTGATTATCTTCACCGTCACAGACGGAAGATAACTTGCCACACTTAGAGTGCAACGCTGAAGTAAGGACTGCCTCGTTATGAACAGGAGCCCCTACGACAGGAGTGGGAAGAATTCCCTTGCCATCAGAAGCAACAGAGAGATCAGAAGCTATTTTGGATTTAGGAATCCAAACTTTTCGTGCTTTGCGAGATTTTTGAACATTGGAGCAGCTAGAACAACCCCCAGTTCGGAGCATTTCTTCATAAGCAGTCTGGTCGAAGTGTACAACCAGAGTCTTCTTTGTCGATCCAATCGACACATCATCGTATTGAGCAATTACCTCCTCGTCAGAGGAGAAGGTCATCCCCAGCAGAGTCGCCATTTTTGTTTCACTTAACAAAATGCCTAGAAATTGGATTTTGAAAATAAAACGAAAAAAGTACAAGAAGTACAAATTTGATTCTGGAAAGTATTGCTATGGAAGTCTGATCTGTAAATGATCACTTTATTCCTTGGACCGTACGATGATGATGAAGATCACTGCTAGAAGATGAACAATTGGAAGAACTAAGTCACCAGAAAGGTATCGACGTACTTGGGCACTGATGGAGAGGCCGAATGCTTTCCTGCATTGCTTCACTCTGTTCTGCAAGAAAAGTTGAAGAAGAATGCTCCGAAAAATCAAAGCTCTGGGCTCTGATCTCTATGTATTCTCTCCTCTCTCTCTGTGTCTGTTATATGAGAAAAATTAGTCTATTTATAGACTTGGCTTCTTGTACGTAAAAACTCAGCAAAAGTTCCGTCTTTACGCTAACAACTGCCACCCATGATTGGAGTCATCCTCTGTATACGTTGACACGTGTCCCATCATTTCAGTAAGAATAGGATGCACGTACACACGTTCTTCGAGATATGCGGCATAAAAGCCATGTAGGTAAACTACGTTCTGAATTGGTGAAGAAGAATAGGGCGTAAAAACAACCCAAATATACCCTGAGCGTAAAGTAGTAGACTAGGCATAAAATAGCCGTGACATGGACTTCTCGCGTAAAGTGGTTGTTAAATAACCTTGAGCGTAAAAGTAGCCCAAATAAACCTTACGCACACGTCAACTTTTGAGCGTAAAAACTCGTATAGTCTCCGTGCGTAAAAAAAGCCATATTATGAGCGTAAGATAGCTCAGTCCACATACTAAACGACAAATTGGTCTCTGTGTAAAACAAATCTCTTTGATTTCTGTGATATATGTCATCATTAAATCTTCATGTCAGACTTTGCATTAAATACAAGACTTTACAGCTTTGTCCAGCGTAAAAGTGGCTAGCCTGTCTTAGGCGTAAAACTATTAGCTTTGACTCGGGCGTAAAATGATTAGCCTGCTTTAGGCGTAAAGTGGATCAATTTGAATGGAATGATCCATCTCTTTGACTCATTCTTATGAAGCACTTTTTATGCTCCTACAACAGCGCCCTTGCCAGTGCAGGTAGCTAGCCCCACTGCAAGTCCTGTATACCGTGCTACTACTTCAGCACTGCTACTACTTCAGCATTGGTTTCTCCCAGGACGAACCGGGTTCCATGGCCCAGGAATACCGTTCGAGAAACCACCTTGTCGACAAGTTGTCCATGACCATGCAACTATATACAACTTATCTAAGAAGAAAACATATAATGCATGATAAGGAAAACTAAGTAATTCAGCCACCATTCTCATTCATATTGCCATCTAGCCATCTTGCCTTGAGCCAATGCTCACATTATCATCTACCCAATCCAAGGTCTTGGCATAATCAACATTCTACATCGACGACAGGATAATAGAATGTTGTTACCCAATGCCTTGCCATATCTTTGATACCATACATCTTTCCAACCAACTCAATGTACTCACCGCCCAATTCCTGGGACTTGGTATCTGTTTAGCATATGTTCATTCAAATGCAAATCAAGCATACTCACTGCCCAGTTCTTGGGTCTTAATATCTGTTTTGCCATCTATTCATTAAGCCAAAGCTTGATATACTCACCGCCCAAGTATTTGGGACTTTGCCTTCACCTATCATGTAATTCATCGTAACAGCGTACAAGCATACAATTCATTTAGCCACAACATTTTACGTTCAGGTGATTATTATCTTTCATTATCTTTCCAAATTCCATACAAGGTGTTATTGAGCAACTCAATAAGAAACATAGCATACTCATCCTTATTTTAAGCGTGAAGCTAAAGGATCTTTGAAGGGTTCAACACTACTCACTTTCATAGGACGATTCCCTCCACGATCGCATAGCCTTCCAAGCGATCCTTCGCATAATCCCAAGTCCAACAAGGCTTCATCGAACCAACCATCCAACATAAGGCATCTTGTGGGTCGGGGCACTACAGCTCATGCTCCGCTTCACTCTTGCTGTAGACCAGGATGTCGTCTAGGAACACAATCACGAACTGATCCAAATAAGGCATGAAGATACGATTCATGAGGTCCATGAATACAGCCGGCACATTGGTTGCTCCAAATGGCATAATAAGGAACTCCCAATGCCCATACCTAGATCTGAAAGCTGTCTTTGGGATGTCCTGCTCTCTGACTTTAATCTGGTGATATCCTGACCATAAGTCAATCTTCGAGAATACTGCTGCCTCCTTGAGTTGATCAAACAAGTCATCTATCCTCGGGAGAGGGTATATGTTCTTGATTGTCACTGAGTTCAAGATACGATAATCAACACATAATCTTGATGTACCATCCTTCTTTTTTACAAGAAGCATTGGAGCTCCCCAAGGCGATCCACTAGCACGAATGAATCCCTTGGTTCTAAGTTCTTCAATCATCTTGCACAATATCTCTAGCTCTGACGGCGCCATCCTGTAGACTCTCTCTGACACTAGGGCTGTTCCGGGAATCAAGTCGATGGTGAACTCGATCTCCCGCTCTGGCGGCATCCCTGGCAGCTCTTCTGGAAAAACATCTGGAAACTCCTCGACTACTCTGAAAAATTGAACTGCTTCTGCTACTGCCATCCGCAATACTGGTGGAGAAGGTTCAACTTTGCCTCGAGAGAAGGAAAACTCCGACTCACCTGGAATGCTAAAAATAACCTGCCAATATGGCAGTCTATCCTAGCATACTGGTCCCTCAACCAATCCATCCCTAAGACCACATCATAATCGGCCATCGGGAACTCTATCAATCTAGCGGGGAAATTTCTACCGCTAACTACGATCCGACACGAAGAAAATACTCTATCTACTCCCACAAGTCCATTAACAGTAAGTATATTGAGGCTTACTGATAATGACTCGGGCTCCAGTCCTACCCGTGTCGCGAATCGTACAGACATAAATGGATGCGAGGCACCAGAATCAAATAATACTGAAGCTGGAAAGGTGTTGACAAGAATAGTACCTACCACCACCTCACTTGGTGCAATTCCTTCCTTTTCTATAGTCAAAGCCAGCACTTGACCATGCCCTCTAGGTACGGGTCCCCTCTGCTGAAAATTCCTCTGCCTGCTCTGGATCAGGGCTTGGGCTTGGGCATACTGCTGCGGTCTCTGCTGCTCGAATGCCTGGACCTGTATCGACAATGGCCTCGGGAACGGATACAGCAGCTGCTGCTGCTGCTGGACTGGTGCTGGTCCTCTAACTGAAGGACTAGAGAAGGCCGATGAACTCCCCATGTTCGGGCAGTTCCCAACCCTGTGGTCCGGGGCACCACAAACCAAGAATAAATCCTGTGCTCTGCGACACTCTGATACCATATGCCCTGGCTTCCCACAGTATGAACATCCCACTGCGGAAGACTGCTTCTGCTTCTGCTGCTGAGGGTGCATCGGGGTGAAATACTGAACCGACGTGAGGCCGCCCGCCTCGGAGCTCCAATGGTCAAAGCCCTGGCTGCCGGGGCTGGTGCTGATGACTGATTCATCTGGCCGTGGGATCGCTTCCGACCTCCGGTCCTATCCACGATCCTCTGGGAGGTATACTCATACCTCCGGGCTGCTCTCAACACTGCATCAAAAGTCTGATGCTCAAACTGCTCCACCGCCAATAAAATCTCTAGGTGGAGCCCCTGCTGGAGCCGCTAGGCTCTATCGAACTCGGTCGCAACCAAGGTGGAAGCAAACCGACTGAATCTCAAAAACTCGATCGTATATCCGTCGACCGTCCTGCCCATCTGCTTAAGATTGGTGAACCTCGTCTGTAGGTCGTACCGAGCTACAACATCGAAATACTTGGTCTGGAATCTCTTCCTGAATACTACCCAGATAATAGGGGCCAATAATCCAACGGCCTGCACCGCCCACCAGCTGCGGGCAATATCCAATAGCTGTAGGCGCACCACGGCCACCTTCTCATTCTCTGGAGTCCTGGCTGCTTCTAGAATCACCTCTGTGTCCTGATGCCATGCATCTGCATCGATCGCATCTTTACTGTCGTCGAAGAAGGGAGGGTATAAGCGTTTGAAGCTACTGGCCGCGCTATTACCCTGATGACCTCCTCTGATCAAAGCGTCTGCCACCGCCTGGTGCAAGGCATCTCCCCGACGATCCTAGGAGGCTAATAGTGACCTGATGAGACCCACCAAAGTGCCATCATCAGGCTCTGCAGGCTGGACGGGCTGAACTGGTGGCTCTCCTCCAGTAGGCATGACTCTGGAGGCTACTCCTGAATGCTGGGCTTGATCTCCAGGTTGCTGCTAGTCCGCGGGAGGTGCTCCGTCTTGCTGATCGGCAGGTGTAACGCCCCGGTCCCAAAATACGTAGGACCAGGAACGTAAACATGCCAGCTGTAGATATACAAAAAATACTCCAATGTATGGAATCCTCATATAAATACATAAGCTATGAAATATAGAGAACCAAGACATGCTAAATCTCATCCACAAATATATAATAAAATAAAGATAGAATCAACTTGAATAGTTATGGTACAATCGTTGGACGGAGACAAAGTCCACTACCAACTATCTCAATGAAATAAATGTACAAGGAGGCAATCGACCAAATGATAAAATGAACCAAGAGCAATTATCTTCGAGAAATGGGAAAGATCACGGCCTTGGCTAGAACACCTACAGAAATCATGAACACACACCTGGGAAAGAACTAGGTCCTCAGAGGGACGTAACAAGACACATAATATCATGCCATAACTGAATAGTAAGAGCTCAATAGAAAATATACATGCGTAAAGGTTCCTAACCATTCTATATGATATACACTTTGAGAAGACAACGTTCTACGTAGAAGCTTAGGTGTTTAGCATAGATGGAGAGAGAGTGGTAGTAGGTAGCGCTCATAAGAGACACTATCGACCATGGGCAGAAAGTAGCTCTCATACGAGAACTATCGGCCCCGGGGCAGTAAGTAGCGCTCATACGAGACACTATCGGCCCAAATCTATGTGTGTACTGAACATATAGCCCCTACGCTAATAACTGTCTTCCCCCCTTCCTATGATACTATACATGTGTCGACTCCACGACACTGTTTAATCCTTAATAACTGCCAAGTCTTCTACACAAATCTATTAGCAGTTATACCCTAACGCACGGCCTGTACGAACTAATGATCAGTCAGCACGCAAGTCCGCATCTATATGCGACTCACAACTCACACACAATCCGTGGCACATCGTGACAGTTTATGAGATGCACTAAACACACGGTGGTCCCTTAACTCTAATCTAATTGCATAAAATATAATAATTTGCATATATATATAATTTGAAAGAACAACATAAAAAAAACTATGCATGATATTGAGCAAGAAATTAAACAGTAAAGGCAAGGTGTCTTGCCTGATGTGTCGCCTGGTATGGTGCAATAATCCGACAAGTCATGTTCGTCCAATAGCCTTGGTCGTTGCGAAAAGGGCTCGAATTCGCGAAGAAGTAAGGAGGCAAGATTTGTCATGACTGAGAACAACCAAATCTAAAAAGGGGAAAATGTTTATAGATTCTATTTTTCTAGTCAAACGCCTTTAGGAATTTATTAGAAAGTATTTATAGAGGTTTTTAGAAAATTATTTAACATTTTGAAAACTATTTATAATATTAGACTATATTAATCAAAATATCTTTTAAAAATATTATTCGTACCCAAAAACTATATTCTACCTGTCAAAAGATCTTAAAGGTAAATATTTGGAGAATCAAATTTGGGCAAACTATAGATTTTATACCAAACCTTAGCTTTTAATTCAAAAACCACATAATCAATACAATTCTATATTTAGAAATAGTTTAATATTTATTAAAATATCAATATTGATTTTAATGAACCCATGATAATAATAATAATAATAATAATAATAATAATAATAATAACAATACAGTTTATCCCTTAAAAAATGATAATATAATAATAATAATAACAAGAATCCCAAAACAGCTACTCTTCCCTTAATAATACTAATAAAAATAATTATATAATAATTATAACAAAATCCCAACACAGCTACTCTTCCCTTAATAATAATAATAAAATAATAATATTATGAATTAATGCAACAGAAATCACAAATATGTGAAGTACATCTAGAATAATACTATTAATAACTAATAAATAAAATCATAATAAATAACCCTTTCCTTTTAACAATAATAATAATAATAATGATAATAATAGTAATAATAATAATACCAAAAAATATAATAATAATAATATTAATAATTATTATTATTATACCCATACTTACATTAATAATAATACTGAATATAATAAATATAATAAATAATAATAAAACTTTATTAACTATACCCCCCCTCCCCGTCCCCCAATGCTTCAGAGAAAGAGAGAGAGGATAGAATAGAGGGAGTGGGAGAGCGAGAGAGAGAGAGAGAGTAGAGAGAGAGAAGAAGAGTTGAGGGGGAGTTTCACCTGCGGGCGGTTCACGGCTGAGGCCGATGCGGGCGTAGCATGGGCTCTCGACGTCGGGACTGGCAGAAGTCTTCCGGCGGTGGGGGCTAGCTCGCGCACGGAGGCGCCGGCCAGTGGTCGCCGGTGAGGGCGGGAGGCTCGAGCTCTCCGGAGGAAGCTTTATGGTTTGGAGGCAGACACACGGCGGTGCGGCACCGAGGAGGAGTCGGCGACGCTAGGGCCTCCGTTCGGGAGGCGGAGGTTCCGTCGGAGGCGGCTGCGCGAGGCTCTGTCGGAGCGGATGCGGCTCCGGAGGCGGATGGGGGTCACTGGGCACGGCTGGGCTGTCAGCGGACGGCGACGATGAGGTGGGTCCAGCGGCGGAGGAGACTCGGCTGGGTTCGGAGCTCGTAGGTGGTCGGAGCTCGGCAACGCAGGCGGAGGCCTGACACCGGCGGAGGAGGATCTGAGAAGCCGGAGGTGCGGTGTGTTGCTTGGGAGAGCCGCGGCGACGCCATGGAACTAGCCGCACAGACGTGGACGGCGGCTCGCTGAGGCTCACCGGCGCTGTCAACATCACCTAGTTGGCCGGAGGTGAGTACGACGACACTCAGGTAATGATTTCCTCCTCCTTCCGGATGATGGTGGTGGTGTGATGGGTTTTTGGGTGAGCAGCGCCGTTGGTGGTGGTGGGCCAAGGTGGTCGATGGGTGTGGCCGGTGGTGGCCGAAAGTACGGTGGTGAAGGGTGACTGGCCAGGTCAGTTGGGTGTGGTGGTGGAGAACGGTGATGATGATGGTGATGTTCGGAGGAGAAGAAGTTACGGTGATGGAGACGATGGTAGCCAGGACGCGTAGAAGTTGGTAGTAGATCGACATCGGCATGGCTCAAGTGTGAGGACGGTGGGGTATGGTCGGGACGACGGGTCAGAACAGGGATAAGCTCGACGGCTACGGGTAGAGGTTTAGAGAATTTAGGATTAGGGTTAGGGGTTTGGGCGTCGTATCCGGGATGTGGGTACGGGGATGATGTATTTGTAATAACTGGAATAAGATTCTGGATGGACACAGACACGATGCACAATGGGGTGGACGAATATTTGGATTATGAAATTGTTGTGGAGAATAACAATACATGGATGAGTACATGCCTATTTATAGGATGTGGGAATTCCCAATTGGATAAAGGTTAGGATTAGTTTAAACCCGTAATTTAATTTAAATTAATTCAATAAATCCAAATCCAAATCAAAATCCAATTTAAATCTAATTTAAATTCATCTTTTATTTTAAAATCAAATAAGATAACTCGACTTTCCAACATAGATATTAATTTAATTATTTAAATAGATCCATAAAATCAAATCACAATTTAAATTGCCATAGTAACTTCCAAATATATTATTCAAAATACCAATAATAATAATTTCAAAAATAATAAATATTTTTAAATATATTTTTGAATAATAAAATATTTATATTTAATAATTTTGAAAATAAAAATATATAAATTTAATTTAATGTACCTCATATGCAAGGAATATAAAATAGTTTTCTAAATTACCACTAATAAATAAATAAATAAATTAATAAGATTTTGGTCATCTCAATACACAACTTTAAGCAAAATACAAATACAATAATTTTTTTATATATATTATTTGAACTATAAAATAGAAAAATATTTTTCAAAAAAAATATGTACGTTCACACATATTTGCACTCGTCGAGCAATTTCGAAAATAAAATTTCGTGCGCGACGTACAATACGACTACGCGTTGTACAATACAAAATTGTAAATCAGTACCAAAATCGATAAAAATATAGTAGAAATTTAGGGATTTTACATCCTACCCAACTTAAAAGAATTTCGTCCTCGAAATTAAGAATTAGTAGGGGGTAAGAATACACAAGAGGGTATCGATGGGAATAAACAATGGCAATGTTTCGACAAAATCATGTCGTAAGGAATTGCGATCTAAGTCATAGAAAAATAATACGGTATGGTCATAATCGATAGGAAGGCTAGAGGAGGTTCTAGTATAACGCCTTCGTACTTCTAAAATAGGTGAAGGTGAAAGCAATATAGAGTTCGAAGGAGGCGTTATCGAATACGAATACGTGATTCAAAGGCGACCGAATAATTTCAAAAGAAATTTTCAAGCCAGTCGCGGATGGGACTCTAAAGGACAAGTTTAGCTATGTCTCCATCCACGTAGAACGATTGATAAAAGCGAACCAAAGTGCAATAGGTTGATCAGACCATCATGTACCGGTTCTGATTTGACAGTATGTTAGTGGGAGCGACCCAATAAAACATATGTCATGATCAAGCTTGATAAAGAATACGCTTGCAAAACTAAGCTATTTTAGCATCATAGGTAAATAAAATAATAAGTAAAGGGTAATGATGAAAGAAATCAATTAGTCCAAGATCTTATAAAATCTAAGTTTCGCCCGAAATTTGGGCCTCTGCAGTCGGCTTGGTTGACTAGATAAGTTAGGGTCTACTGAATTCTATGGTCCAAGTGAACCTATCAATGTGGTCCACAAAATATTGGTTAGGTCGTGAGGTGTTCTACTCAACTTACAAGAATTAAACTAATGGTGTGATAGGTCCAGCAATCAAGATTTAAGCATGTAACGAATTAAGTAGAACAAAATCATATATCGGGTCGAAAGAATTGAGTCGAGGTCGGGTCTCATCTATAGTTAAAAAAGTATATTGGTTTCACGGTAGGGATTAGAGTCCAGTCTTTTTGACCCGAAAGTCGCAGTATGAAATTAGAGTACAAGGAGACGTGTTTTAGTGGCACGTGATATACCTACATGAAGGTAGGTTCGTGTAGGTCTTGCATATGGGATTTGTTGGATGGAAAAGTCTAGTGTTGTGCTCCAAATAAGTGACCAAGTTAAAGCATGAAATAAAGATAATTCGGTTTCTAGTAGATCAAGGTAAAATAAGTTAGGAATACAATTTCTAGAGATATGATAGCCACTTAGATGGGGTATAATTAAGGAACAATCTAATCATTTCTCAAGTTTCAAATGATTAGATGGTCATGACAAAAGATCTAGAATTAAGGGAAGGTCGAGTAAGTCAAAAGATATGTTCATCGGTTTGGTCGATGACTAACTATACTTGTGTATATGCAATATCATAATCATAGGTGCATTGACAATCTAATGTAGAATACTTCTATCTCACTAGGGTAACCTTTCTTGCTTCTTGGTCCTCTACCAATATGATCTAATCTAAATTTCAAGTTCCTCGAAGTTCTCAATAAAATTTTCAAGATACTCTGCCACCATTACCAATTATCTTAGATTGTCAATTTAATTGAAATCTCTAATCAATCTCGAAATAGACCTTGTATATCGCAAAATGAACATACTTTTTACCAAAATTTAAATATCCATAATAAAAGGCCTTAAACTCGAAATTTAAATAACTCTATAAATTATAGATCATAGGACAAAATTTAAAATTTGAAATTTTTTTTATTTTTTTTCCTTCAATTCGATATCTTTCACAAATTTTAAACAAAATTTTATCTTTTTTTTTCATCTCTTCAAAATTTAATAAACTTATAAATCGTACACGCAATTTAAAACCTCAAGTTCTCTCCCTTCTAAACTTTCGTCTCTCTAGTCATCTACAGAATCATAATTTAAACTCTTTAAAAATCTCGAGATATCCAAACTTAAAGTTAACTTTAAATCAAGTGTCACAATATAAAAACTCAAGATATTTCTCAAATTGATTTCATATCCCTAATAAATCATAACTATTTCACACTTTCAAAATTCATAAAATTTTTGTTTTCTCGATCTAATTGTCCTCTTGTGTATACCACCTTGTAAATTTAAAATAAAATTTAAACTATCCTTTTGATGGCGGTAATATACTACTACCCAACTTGGAATAAACTAATCCTTAAGATCAAATTTCTAGGAAACATAATGCTTTTATACACAAATAAGACCTCAATGCATACTAATTGTCAAGGTAATCCTTCTAGCCATGTGTTTGACCTATAAGCATATATTAGTGTAGTCATGTTCCTAGTTAACACTAAGCACGAAAATAAGAATCAACGGTAGCAAGGAATCAAGCAAGATGTAATTCAAGGTAGGTGAACGAGAGTTCGGAATTTGAAGTCAAGAGAGGATGTCAAGCATGTGGATGAGGTTCCTAAATTCTAATCCTAGGTTGCAGGCCCACATCGGTACAATTACGTAGCCGAAGTGACAAACTCGACCTGCATGGGCCACCACAAAAACATGTAACGCCCCGGTCCCAAAATACGTAGGACCAGGAACGTAAACATGCCAGCTGTAGATATACGAAAAATACTCCAATGTATGGAATCCTCGTATAAATACATAAGCTGTAAAATGTAGAGAACCAAGACATGCTAAATCTCATCCATAAATATATAATAAAATAAAGATAGAATCAACTTGAATAGTTATGGTACAATCGTTGGGCGGAGACAAAGTCCACTACCAACTATCTCAATGAAATAAATGTATAAGGAGGCGATCGACCAAATGATAAAATGAACCAAGAGCAATCATCTTCGAGAAATGGAGAAGATCACGGCCTAGGCTAGAACACCTGCAGAAAACATGAACACACACCTGGGAAAGAACCAAGTCCTCAGAGGGACGTAACAAGACACATAATATCATGCCATAACTGAATAGTAAGAGCTCAATAGAAAATATACATGCGTAAAGGTTCCTAACCATTCTATGTGATATACACTTTGAGAAGACAACGTTCTACGCAGGAGCTTAGGTGTTCAGCATAGATGGAGAGAGAGTGGTAGTAGGTAGCGCTCATAAGAGACACTATCAACCATGGGCAGAAAGTAGCTCTCATACAAGAACTATCGGCCCCGGGGCAGTAAGTAGCGCTCATACGAGACACTATCGGCCAAAATCTATGTGTGTACTGAACATGAAGCCCCTACGCTAATAACTGTCTTCCTCCCTCCCCATGATACTATACATGTGTCGACTCCACGACACTGTTTAATCCTTAATAACTGTCAAGTCTTCTACACAAATCTATTAGCAGTTATACCCTAACGCACGACATGTACGCACCAATGATCAGTCAGCACGCAAGTCCGCATCTATATGCGACTCACAACTCACACACAATCCGTGGCACATCGTGACAATTTATGAGATGCACTAAACATACGGTGGTCCCTTAACTCTAAGCCAATTGCATAAAATATAATAATTTGCATATATATATAATTAAAAAAGAACAACATAAAGAAAAAGCATGCATGATATTGAGCAAGAAATTAAACAGTAAAGGCAAGGTGTCTTGCCTGATGTGTCGCCTGGTATGGTACAATAATCCGACAAGCCATGTTCGTCCAATAGCCTTGGTCGTTGCGAAAAGGGCTCGAATTCGCGAAGAAGTAAGGAGGCAAGATTAGTCATGACTCAGAACAACCAAATCTAAAAAGGGGAAAATGTTTATAGATTCTATTTTTCTAGTCTAACGCCTTTACGAATTTATTAGAAAGTATTTATAGAGGTTTTTAGAAAATTATTTAATATTTTGAAAACTTTTTATAATATTAGACTATATTAATCAAAATATCTTTTAAAAATATTATTCATACCCAAAAACTATATTCTACCTGTCAAAAGATCTTAAAGGTAAATATTTGGAGAATCAAATTAGGGCAAACTATAGATTTTATATCAAACCTTAGCTTTTAATTCAAAAACCACATAATCAATACAATTCTATATTTAGAAATAGTTTAATATTTATTAAAATATTAATATTGATTTTAATGAACCCATGATAATAATAATAATAATAATAATAATAATAATAAAACAATACAGCTTATCCCTTAAAAAATGATAATATAATAATAATAACAAGAATCCCAAAATAGCTACTCTTCCCTTAATAATACTAATAAAAATAATAATATAATAACAATAACAAAAATCCTAACACAGCTACTCTTCCCTTAATAATAATAATAAAATAATAAAATAATAATATTATGAAGTAATGCAATAGAAATCACAAACAGGTGAATAATAATAATAATAATAATGATAATAATAGTAATAATAATAATAACAAAAAAATATAATAATAATAATATTAATAATAATAATTATTATACCCATACTTACATTAATAATAATACTGAATATAATAAATATAATAAATAATAAAAAAAAATTAACTATACCCCCCTCCGCCCCCCAATGCTTCAGAGAAATAGAGAGAGGACAGAATAGAGGGAGTGGGAGAGCGAGAGAGAGAGTAGAGAGAGAGAAGAAGAGTTGAGGGAGAGCTTCACCTGCGGGTGGTTCACGGCTGAGGCCGATGCGGGCGGAGCACGGGCTCTCGACGTCGGGACTGACAGAAGTCTTCCGGCGGTGGGGACTAGCTCGCGCACGGTGGCGTCGGCCAGTGGTCGCCGGTGAGGGCGGGAGGCTAGAGCTCTCCGGAGGAAGCTCCATGGTTTGGAGGCGGCCACACGGCGGTGCGGCACCGAGGAGGAGTCGGCGACGCTAGGGTTTCCGGCCGGGAGGCGGAGGTTCCGCCGGAGGCGGCTGCGCGAGGCTCTGTCGGAGCGGATGCAGCTCCGGAGGCGGATGGGGGTCGCTGGGCACGGCTGGGCTGTCAGCGGACGGCGACGAGGAGGTGGGTCCAGCGGCGGAGGAGACTCGGCTGGGTTCGGAGCTCGTAGGTGGTCGGAGCTCGACAACGCAGACGGAGGCCTGACACTGGCGGAGGAGGATCTGAGAAGCCGGAGGCGCGGTGTGTTGCTTGGGAGAGCCGCGACGACGCCGAGGAACTAGCCGCGCGGACGCGGACGGCGGCTCGCTGAGGCTCACCGACGCTGTCAACATCACCTGGTCGGCCGGAGGTGAGTACGGCGACACTCAGGTAATGATTTCCTCCTCCTCCCGGATGATGGTGGTGGTGTGATGGGTTTTTGGGTGAGCAGCGCCGTTGGTGGTGGTGGGCCAAGGTGGTCGACAGGTGTGGCCAGTGATGGCCGGAAGTACGGTGGTGAAGGGTGACTGGCCAGGTCGGTTGGGTGTGGTGGTGGAGAACGGTGATGATGATGGTGATGTTCGGAGGAGAAGAAGTTACGGTGATGGAGACGATGGTAGCCAGGACGCGTAGGAGTTGGTGGTAGATCGACATCCGCATGGCTCAAATGTGAGGACGGTGGGGTATGGTCGGGACGACGGGTCAGAACAGGGACAAGCTCGACGGCTACGGGTGGAGGTTTAGAGAATTTAGGATTAGGGTTAGGGGTTTGGGCGTCGTACCCGGGATGTGGGTACGGGGATGATGTATTTGTAATAACTGAAATAAGATTCTGGATGGACACAGACACGATGCACAATGGGGTGGACGAATATTTGGATTGTGAAATTGTTGCGAAGAATAACAATACATGGATGAGTACCTGCCTATTTATAGGATGTGGGAATTCCCAATTGGATAAAGGTTAGGATTAGTTTAAACCCGTAATTTAATTTAAAATAATTCAATAAATCCAAATCAAAATCAAAATCCAATTTAAATCTGATTTAAATTCATGTTTTATTTTAAAATCAAATAAGATAACTCGACTTTCCAACATAGATATTAATTTAATTATTTAAATAGATCCATAAAATCAAATCATAATTTAAATTGCCAAAGTAACTTCCAAATATATTTTTCAAAATACCAATAATAATAATTTCAAAAATAATAAATATTTTTAAATATCTTTTTGAATAATAAAATATTTATTTTTAATAATTTCAAAAATAAAAATATATAAATTTAATTTAATGTACCTCATATGCAAGGAATATAAAATAGTTTTCTAAATTATCACTAATAAATAAATAAATAAAGTAATAAGATTTTGGTCATCTCAATACACAACTTTAAGCAAAATACAAATACAATAATTTTTTTTATATATATTATTTGAACTATAAAATAGAAAAATGTTTTTCAAAAAAAATATGTACGCTCACACATATTTGTACTCGTCGAGCAATTTCGAAAATAAAATTTCGTGCGCGACGTACAATACGACTACGCGTTGTACAATAGAAAATTTTAAATCAGTACCAAAATCGATAAAAATATAGTAGAAATTTAGGGGTTTTACAGCAGGTCCAGGAACAATGTCGCTGAAGAAGACGACATAGGGAACAATAAGGTAGGACCAGGATAGATCAACGATGCAAGCACGTGATCAGGTCAAGATTACAGGGATTCAGAAGATACGAGCAGATATCAAGGGCGAGTACTGATTGAGACATCTATTCGGTAAACCCTCACATATCTTGATTTACAAGACCTGCATGGGCCACCACTAAAACCATGTCACGTCCCAGAACCAGAATACTGGAGAGCGGGGGCAGACATAGCCAGCTATGTATATTGAAGTGCAACCCACCTCGCTATACGGTCACGGCTTCTAGATACATGAGGGTTTAACTACAAGCCATCAGTCTCCTATGATCAAGAACAAGCCTATTGTCTCAATCACAAGCAAGTAAGTAAAAGTTACAAGATGCAAGATCACCAAATATACAATCGTAAGGCGTCCCAAACATTACATATTCAGCTGATCATGAATCTAGTCGTACAAAATATGAGGACTAGCAAGAGTTTAGTCATACATGATCAACCCTAGGATCTGTCAATCATGTTACAGCCGATAGGCAAACAGTAAATAAAGATGCAATACGAGCTAACACGTGCTCGTCGACTAAACGCCTCAAAAGAATAATTTTACAGATAAGTGGAAGGACAAAAGAAACCCACTCGTTGCCAGGGTTACGCTTGGTGGTCACCATCTGGCTGGAAGACAGGTGGATCCTCTGGAGCTACTCCGATATCTGGCCACACAAAACCAGCTGGGTCAGACCCCAGAAAGAGCAAGTGCCACAAAGGAGGCTTCATCTAGGAACTAAAACCAGCATATCACAATAGAATACTAAAGATAATAAATAAGAACTGATAATAATAGAGCTAACAACAGTAAACTGAGTACGAGAAAACTATTCAGGTAGTCAGGTCACAACCCTTAAACCAAACAAGGACCGGGGTTGTTATCCTTCACCTGAATAGAAACCCGTCTCAAATACTATTGGTAAGGTAACAAGACAATAAACAAAGAGAGGACACAGAACTGCTTCGGGAGCCAGGTTACAACCCTTAAACCAAATAAGGACCGGGGTTGTAACCCTTCGCCTGAACCGAACTGGACCCCTTATCTTTATTTTTAAAGCCAGTATAAATAATCATGATATTTGAAGTAAGATAAAACATGACGAGCATAGCCTGGGGTTACAATAAGATAATAAACGAAGAGAGGACACAGGACTGCTCCGGAAGCCAGGTTACAACCCTTAAACCAAACAAGAACCGGGGTTGTAACCCTTCTCTTGAACAGAACTGGACCCCCGATCGTTATTGTTAAGGCAAGCATCAATAATCATGTCATGTCACAATCTTATACTGGATCAGGACACGACTAAGCTGAGCTAGATTCTATCTAATCAATCACAGCCAAGCAAAGAGTACGGCTTGATACTTTAACTAACTAGGGTTATCACATGCCTAGTTACTAGAAAGATGCAATAAAATTCTTCCAAGAGCCATAAGCCCTGCAGACCATCCAGTTATCCAGGTCGAATGTCCGTTTATGAGGAATGCAACACGTGACTGTGTGCTTGAAATGTGCCCTACTCGTCGGTAGGCTACAAGTCCACTTAATGCGCCCAAATAACGGAATTGCCTGTAGCTGGAAATCTCTTCATGTCTACTGAATTATTCTAGATTATTAGTCTTAGTCAATTACTGTAGGTATCCCTGACCGTGGTACTCAGGGATCCCTATCCTAGACATGATGCAAGACAATACTGGTTTATTTGTACAAACACAATCGTCCACGGTGTCCAGGTCTTCATACTTGTTTTGTCAGGCTAGCTGTCATAACAGCATGTCGAGATATACCATGTCAGTTTACTTGTCAAGAGTGCGCCACAGCGGGCCACTATCGTGTTCCATTCTTACATTATCATGAATGAGAGAAACTTGCAAAAAAAAACTAGTGACATATTCTTGAAGCCAAGAAAAAGATCTACAACTTTCATGTTTTGAGTTTTTCAAGATTTTAGCTACAAAACAGCTCAAAGAAGCAAACAGTAATTTGGAGTGACCTGTGCGCAAGTTGCGCGGGTAAAATCGCCCACGGCTCACGTTGCACGTAAGCACGGTGCGCGGGCGCACGATCGTGCTAGTTGCACATTGCGTGCGGGCAAAATCGCCCACGACGTACGTTACACGCAAGTGCGACGCGTGGGTGCACGACAGAGAAGTGTGCGGGGGCGCGGCGTGCAACCTGCGCATTGCGCGCGGGCAAAATCGCCCACGGCGCACGTTGCGTGCAAGCACGACGCGCGGGCGCACGACAGAGAAGTGCGCGAGCGCGCAGCGCGCAACCTGCACATTGCGCACAAGCGTGACGCGCGGGCGCACGACGCGCAACCTGCGCATTGCCCGCAAGCACGCCGCACGGCACGCGACAGCGAATACACTGTGCGCGGCACTGTTCATCGTCCCAACAGCACCAAAAGGTGTGGGCAACCCATGAACATGAAAATGGCATAACTTTCTCATACGAAGTCGAAATCAAGTAGTTCAAAAGCCAAAATTGGGTTATTAGATTTTGAAAATAACCAAGTTTTAGAGATCAAAACCAAGAAAAATCGAAAAGATTACAAACTTAGATCTAGAAGAATCCATCCATCAAATCCAAAAATGTCAAGTTCTAAAGAGGCTTAGAATGAAGTAAGGGAGGGAATAGAACAATAAAACTTGAGATCCATCATGAAGCAAGTTGCACTTGCCTAGGCTTGGTAGGTGGGAGGAGTAAATGAAGAAGATGAAGAAGTAAATGCAAAATAATGGAGGAGAGAGAAGAAGTTGACTTATGTAGCAAACCAATATAAACCAAACCAAGCCAAGCCAAGTCATGTTGAACCAAGTTGAACCAATCAAGTCAAGATTTAAACCAAGGCTAAACTAAGCAAGATAAGTAAAAATACGGGCCACCTGACAATTGTCAGAAATCTGTATACGTATCCTGAAAATACGTATAACAGAAAATGGGAGTGACACCTTCCAAGCGTCAGGCTTTCCAGTCAAGAGCACCAGCGTCGCACCAACAGACTTACCGTCCTCCCACACCATATCATCCAACCCCGCCAGTTAGAGCCCCGGGACCCCGGCAGCAGAAGAGGGTGTGTGTTCATTCTGTAAAAGGCCAGGCCATGACGCTTTCGTCTGTAGGAAGAGGTTGGGGCAGTGTTTAGCTTGTGGGTCTACCACCCATCAGCTTCGGGACTATCCAGTAGCCAGGGTACCAGGTGCCGGACCACTATCTAGAGGACCGTCGCTTCTAACTCAGCAGCACAGGTTTGGGCAACATCTGCAGCAGCAGAAGGGACCCTAGGGGAAGGCTTATAGTCCGGCTCTTGAGGCAGAATCGGAGCAGGTTTCGAAACCAGATTATTTGGTTGAAGTCATCACAGATCATGTTTATTTGCATACTTTTCTAGCTCTATGCTTGTTTGATTCTGGTGCATCATATAGCTTCCTTTTATTATAGTTTATGCATAAACACCACTTAGTAGCTACACCTGTCGAGGAGATGAGTAGAGTAATGATAGGCAGACCAGTACCCATTAGGGCTATCTATATATGCTCTATTACTATAGCTGGGAGAGAGTTTAGGGGACGATTCTTTGTGATGCCACTCCCCGAGTATGATATCATATTAGGGATGGATTGGCATAGCTATGCTCACGCAGCTATAGACTGCCATGAGGATAGTATTATGTTCAGTCCCTTAGGTACGACACCATTCAGTATCAGGAGGACAGGGACGGAGATCAGCCTAGAGCCGAACTGTTGTGTGACAGTTGGAGAGTTAGCACCGCCACACCCTATCATTAGAGAGTTTATGGATGTATTACCAGAGGATCTTCTAGGACTTTCGCCTGACAGAGATGTGGAGTTCACTATAGATTTAGTACCGGGTTCATCACCAGTATCCCGGACTTGCTATAGAGTGAAAACTCCAAGGAGGCCGTAGAGATGAAGGAGCAGATTGATGACCTGTTGAAAAAGGGTTTCATTCGATCTAGTGCTTCTCCATGGGAAGCGCCAGTACTGTCACGCCCCAGAACCAGAATACTGGAAAGCGGGGGAATGACTCAGCCAGCTACGTATTACGGGTAGATGAATACCGTATAATACGATCAATGTTGTCTAACCAGACGAGGGGGTGCATACTACATGAAAGTCTTACTATGGTCACTTCACATCTATTGTCTCAATCATTCAAACAAGAAGCAAAAATAGAGAACATGTAAGATAAAGCAGTAAGGCGTCCCAAACGCTTAGTCAAATGTTCTTGAGATCTGACTTTACAAAATATAGCCAGATGGTATAGTAACATATACACAATTGTTATCAGCTGCAGTCTGACTTAATTACAATTATGTAAAAGTAAGTGCAAGACAATCCGACTAACATGTCGGTGCCAAACGGCTAAGTATGAAGTAAATAACAAAACGAGCGGTGAAGTAAGGAACCCACTCGAGTCCTCCTGCGATCATTCCCCTAGTATTGACCATCTTGGAGGTGGAAGTAAGCTGAGTCCTCGGGAACCGGCTCTAAATCTGGCCATGCAAAACCAGAGAGGTTAGACCTCTAATAGCAAGTACCACAAGGAAGCACGATATGAAGGATTAAACTAGTAAGTAAGAGAATATAATAATAGATCTCTGCTTTCTACTAGGATTCACATAACATCACGACACTTCGAACCAACCTCCCAACCAAACAAGGACAGAAGTTGGCCCGTCATGTCCTGACATTCTGATCATCTCAGTTATGCAACAGAGTAGGTACAGTACACAAATAAATCATCTTGAATGGCCAATCAACTCCTACGGCTTGCTATTGTGAGTCCCAAGTTATCCTGGAATTATGTAAATAGGGATTCCTCAGTTCTTACTATGTGCGAGCAAGGCTAGTCTATCCAGTCAATTAATTGTGCCAATCATGAATTAGACAAGTCCCAACGGGACGCCGGTCATCAATATACAATATACAATAATAATATAAGCAGATACCGCTCCCTGCCCGTGTGGCAGGTTTACAGTATCTGTGGGAACCAGCCGGCCTGTCGGGCACTACTAGTCCCAAGAGGACTGCCATGTAAGAACTCGGAGATCCATTCTCTCCATGCAATCATTATTTTATGTAACTTAATAGTCTCTACGTTGAGTGAAACCCCATGCCGTGGATCATGGTCATTCAAATGAGTACTTTCGTACGGGGTACGATATGCGTAACTCTACAACGATACCCGTGCGACTAGGTTGTAGGATTTACATAGCGTAATACAACAATCAAATCTAACTACGGAGTAATCATGCCTTGACCATAAAGTACACATGCTGCTTTGTAGAAAAATAAATAAATTGAAGCCTGCACATGCCTGTATGTCAATATTCGGGATCGACTAATCGATTACAATAGTTCATTACATGAACGTGTCTCATTCATTCAATTCAATAAGACGACTAGCCAGTCTCTTAGTTCCAACTTAGGAACGCATGATCAATTTTAGTCAAGATAACCATCGTCATCAATGGTGACAAGGCATGAAAGTCAATTAGTATTAAATGGGGTCGAGTCTATAACTCTCAAGGTTAAGTTCCAGTCTTACTGGGTATCCATAAACCAATCAAGACACAGGGCACATTCTACACAACCATATATATTAAAAATATTAATATGCCAAGATTATCGAGTTCATAAAAAGAGCGTAAGGATATAATAGAAGAATTATCATGCCACCATTAAATGAATAAATTATAGAACAAATAGAAACACCCAGGTCAGGAAGTCACGCCAATAAGTCTATGCTAAGGCCAACAAGTCACGCCAACAAGTCTATGCTAAGGCCAACAAGTCACGCCAACAAGTCTAGTAGGTAGGAGTGAGCGTATAAACAGCATAAACGTGAAAAGTGGTTCACGTTGGCACGCACAGCGTGAGCGTGAAGGGTAATTCACGCACGCACAGCGTGAGCGTATGAGCGTGAAAAGCGTGATAAGAAATTCACGCACGCACGCAAAGACGTGAGCGTAACTCAAATGTCACGCACGCACGTAAAGACGTGAGCGTAACTCAAATGTCACGCACGTACGTAAAGACGTGGGCGCGACTCAAAATTCATGCTAACACGTAAGAACGTGAGCATGACTCAAAATTCACGCTAACACGTAAGAACGTGAGCGTGACTAAAAATTTAGGCTAACACGTAAGAACGTGAGCGTGACTCAAAATTTACGCTAACACGTAAGAACGTGAGCGTGACTAAATCTCCCGAACTCCAATTTTATGGAGCCTTCGCTCCAAGCCAGAAATGAGATTCCCATGGTTCAGAATGGTGTGGAATGAGAAGCTCTGCCACATGAAACTATCTATTTCGAAAACACGCCAGGTTGGGAGATCAAAACCCATGGACAACCGAAAACACAACAACTTAGATCTATAAGAAACGAGCCAAAGAAATCAAAAATGCTAAGTACTAAACTCTCTTAGAATCACAAGAGGAAGACAAATGAACCATAAAAATGGGTGAAGGAGAAGCAAGATGTACTTGCCTTCTCCTGGTAGGTGGAAGAGAGTGATGAGGAAGAAGAAAAAGTAATTGGTGAAGGAGAGTTATGAGGAGAGAGAAGGGTATGGGGGCTTTAAATGGAAGGGGTGGTGGTAGGTGGAGGTTCGGTTCATGTGAACCATCATGAACCCGAGAAAAACTCTCCTAGGCCGAACCTAAAAGCAAGACTAAAAGCAGAGAATAACAGCAGAAAATAAAATACAGATAATTAATTAACATAAAATTAAAGGAATTTAAATACAGGATAATACATGATAAATACTAAATAAATATATATAAGTTGTACATGTATAAAAATACGCATTCTGGAAACGGGGAGTAACATCTCTACCCACCTTAGAAAAATTCCGTCCTCGGAATTTCAAATCCAAGCAGGTAGAAATATCGGAGCTAAACTAATACAAGCAATTCTAGTGAGCAAGCAATCATTTTTTTTTACCATATCAAAAGCAAGTACTATATATGTAAATTCATCATTCTACGATATCATGTAGCTCTACCCATAAGGTGATAAGCATGAAGAATCAGGACAATCAAGGTATACAGAAAGAGATATACCTTGTGAGTCAAATAGGTGTGGATACCGTGATCGGATATCATCCTCACGTTCCCACGTTGACTCTCCCAAGGAGTGATGACCCCAAGCAACACGGACAAGACTAATTGTTCGGTTCTTAAGTATCTTCTCTCTTCGGTCCAAAATGGACACAGGCTGTTCCTCGTAAGACAGGTTGGTACCAACAACTAGCTCAGAATAATCGAGGATACGGCTTGGGTCCGATACATACCTACGTAATTGAGATACATGAAACACGTCATGCACCTCTCGTAACGAAGGTGGAAGGAGTAAACGATAAGCAACATCGCCTTTCCGATCAAGGATAACAAATGGGCCCATGTGCCGCGGACTCAATTTCCTGCGAACGCCAAATCTAATGACCCTACGAGTAGGTGAGATCCGCAAGAATACGTGGTCCCCAACAGAGAACTCTAACGGCCTACGATGCTGGTCTGCCCAATGATGATGCCGGTCCTGCGCAACTCGAAGTCGCTCTCTAATTCCCTTAACCACTTCAACCATCTGAACAATCATTTCTGGGCCTAACATCTTCCTCTCCCCGATATCATCCCATGCAAGCGGTGACCTGCACTTCTTACCATATAGTGCTTCAAATGGCACCATCTGGATACTGGCTTGATAACTATTGTTGTATGAGAACTCGACTAAGTGCAGGTGACTCTCCCAAGACCCTCCAAAATCTAGAGTGCAAGCTCGTAACATATCTTCTAAAGTCTGAATCGTTCTTTCTGATTGTCCATTCGTCTGCGGATGGTAGGCCATGCTAAATCTTAACTTGGTACCCAGACTATGATGTAAGCTCTTCCAGAAATATGATGTAAAATGGGTATCTCGATCCGACACAATACTGACAGGGACTCCATGCTGCCTGACTATCTGTTGTATATACAACTCTGCCAACTTTTCTGTAGATTGTCCTACTCTGAAAGGAAGAAAGTGTGCTACCTTTGTAAGTCGGTCCACTATTACCCAAATAGCGTCCTTGCCACTTGGTGATCTCGGTAAACCGATCACAAAGTCCATTGTAATATGCTTCCATTTCCATTCCGGGATAGGAAGCGGTTGTAATAACCCAGCTGGCCTCTGCTGTTCTCCCTTCACTTGCTGACATACCAAGCAATGGAAAACAAATCTAGCTATCTCCCTCTTTATCCCGTTCTACCAGAAATGCTGCTTGATATCTTGGTACATCTTGGTCCCTCCAGGATGAATAGAATACTGAGAACTGTGAGCTTCTGCCATAACCTCCTATCTAATATCTCCACTAGGCACACATAGACGTGATCCAAACCTAAGTGTACCATCTTTATGAATTCTCATCTCCTTCCTGAGTCCTGACTCACATTCTGCCCTAAGCTTCTGAATCCTTGGGTCCTGAGCCTGAGCTGCCTTGATTCTGTCTACCAAGTCGGATTGAACTTGCAGACTTGTTAGAACTCTTACATCACTAGGAAGTATGACTTCGATGCCCATCTCCTGAAGGTCTTCTAAGATATGCCTCTGTATTGTCAACATAAATGCGTCGTCTTTCCTGCTAAGAGCGTCTGCCACTACATTAGCCTTGCCTGGATGATACTGAAGCTCCACGTCATAATCCTTAATCAACTCCAACCATCTTCTCTGCCTCATGTTTAGTTCCTTCAGAGTAAAGATGTACTTCAGACTTTTATGGTCTGTGTACATGTCCACTCGGTTACCATATAAGTAATGCCTCCATAGCTTCAGAGCAAACACTACTGCCGCTAACTCCAAATCATGAGTTGGGTATTTCTTCTCGTGGTCCCGAAGCTGCCTAGATGCATATGCTATCACCTTCCCATGTTGCATAAGGACACATCCAAGTCCTTTACCTGACGCATCACAATATACTGTAAAACCTCCGGGTCCAACTGGCAATGTAAGAATAGGTGCCGATATCAATTTCTGCTTCAAAGTCTCGAATGATGCTTGACATTCTGCCAACCAAACGAATGGTACATCCTTTCGGGTCAAGCGGGTCATGGGTGCTGAAAGCCTTGCAAAGTCTGACACAAACCTTCTGTAATATCCTGCCAATCCCAAGAAACTCCGTACATCTGCTACGGTCTTGGGTACTGGCCAACTTTCTACTGCTTCTATCTTCTTGGGATCTACTGCTACTCTAGCTCCTGATATGATGTGACCCAAAAATGAAATGTGATCCGACCAAAACTCACACTTGCTGAGCTTGGCATACGACTGGTTCTCTCTCAGAACCTGTAACACTTTCCTGAGGTGGTCTTCATGCTCCTTTTCACTAGCAGAGTATACGAGAATGTCGTCGAGAAATACCATAACAAACTGATCTAAGTATGGCATAAAGATGCGATTCATCAAATCCATGAATATTGCTGGAGCATTGGTCAAACCAAACGGCATTACTAAGAATTCATAATGCCCATACTTCGACCTGAATGCTGTCTTGGAAATATCTTCCTTCCGAACCCTCACCTGATGGTACCCTGAACGAAGATCTATCTTGGAGAAAACTCTAGCTTTGCTCAACTGATCAAATAAGTCGTCGATCCTGGGTAATGGGTACTTGTTCTTTACTGTTGCCGCGTTAAGCTTCCTGTAGTCAATGCACAATCTGGATGACCCATCCTTCTTTCCCATAATTACCACTGGGGCTGCCCATGGTCACACGCTAGCTTGGATGAACTTCTTCTCCTTCAGTTCCTCTATGTGCTGATATACCTTGGCCTGCTCTGAATCCGCCATTCTGTAAACTCGATCTGATATCGGTTTAGTTCCAGGTGCCAATTCTATACTGAACTCAATATCTCTAACCGGTGGTAAACCTGGAAGTTCTTCAGAAAATACGTCTAGAAACTCTTCAACTACCTTCGGAATCTGAACTTCTTCCATTGCCGTTATTACTCTCTGCTCTTGTTGAGTTGCCCCTGATCTGTCTAAGATGAACCACTTCATGCCTGGAATATCAAAAGATACACTCCCCCTACGACAATCTATTTTCGCATGACTGTCTTTCAGCCAGTCCATGCCTAAGATAACGTCGAAATTTCCAACAGGAAATTCTATCAATCGGGCGGGTAAGGAATGCCCGCAAACTACAACGCTACATGCTAAAATAACTCTACTAACTCCTACGAGTCCATTACCAGTGAGTATATTTAACCTTCCTGGCAATGCCTCGAACTCCATTCCTAGTCGTGTCGTAAATTGTGCAGATATAAATGAATGGGATGCTCCTGAATCAAATAATGCTACTGCGGGATATGAGGCGACGAGAACGTTACCTGCCACAACATCTCCCGATGCCAATGCCTCCTCCAAGGACAGAGTGAATGCTTGCCCTCGACCTCCTTGCTGGTTTCCATGCTGCGGCCTAGCCTGATGTTGTTGCTGGCCCCTTCCTTGATGATGCTGGGGTGGTCTATGCTGGTGTTGCTGCATCGGCGGCCCCGGCTGCCGAAACATCTGAGCCTACGGCATTAACGAACGCTGTGCCAACGGCCTTACTGCCACCGCTGGTCCTCGATACTGGCCTGTCCCTGGTGCTGGCAGAGCAGGAAACTGTTGCCCTGGTCCTCCTGACCTCGAATTCATGGGACATGTGGTAACCCGATGGTCTGGATTTCCACATATCAGACACAGTCCATTCAATGTCCGACACACATCTCTAGTGTGTTCTACCTTTCCACAATAAGTGTAGCCCGCCGGGGGTTGCTGGTTCTTTCTCTGTTGCTGTTGCTGCTGCCTGTGTGGTGGTGCTAGTCCTCGTATCGCCACATCGTAGATACGAATGCCAGTGGATGGTGCAGTTGTTCGGGGCGCTGCTCCCCCTCCTTCTTCAATCTGACTGTGGGATCTCTTCTGACCCCCAGTCCTTATCGCAAGCCTCTGAATGGTGATCTCATGCCTTCGAGTTGCCGTCAATACTTCGTCAAAAGTTTGGTAATTGTGCCCCTCTATCAATTGCAAGAGTTCAAGATAAAACCCTTGCTGAAACCTCATAGCCCTCTGGCTCTCTGTTGCTACCATCTCTGGGGCGAATCTACTCAATCTGCAGAACTCCGCTGCATAAGCATCTACAGTCTTACCGGCTTGCCTGAGGTTGATAAACTTCTGTTGTAGCTCAAACCGTGCCACAACTCCATAGTACTTGGTCTTGAATCTTGTAGTAAAATCGTCCCAAGCCACAGGACGTCTGATGCCCACTTCCTCTGATTCCCACCAATCACGTACGAGATCCTAAAGTAACAACTTCACTAGATCCACACGTTCTTCTACCGGTACCTTAGCTGCTGTCAGAATAGCCTCAATATCCTTAAGCCATGCATCTGCTGAGATGGCATCCTCCGTGCCCTCGAAACGGCGGGGGTTGTACTTGCAAAACCTGGCTGATGCTCCTGAATCAGTCCTTATTCCTCTTTCCAAAGCCGTCTGCAATCCTTGGTTGAGCAACACATTCTGCTCTTGTAGCTGAGTGTGCATGCGCTGTTGGGCCAACATCTGATGTTGCTGAGTAGCCATCATTCCTCTCATGATCTCCAGAAGGGCTGGTGTGTCCACTTAGGTAGGTGGAACTATGGGTGGTATTGGAACTTCCGGATACTGCGGTTCAGCTGCTGGTTCTACTATCACTTCTTCTTGGATAGTCTCCTGAGGTAAGACTGGCCCTTGTTGCTGACCAACCTGGTTATGTTGCCCATGTTGCCCCTGTTGTTGTCCAGCTCTGACCGATGCGGACGAAGTACCCCTAAGAAAAGGGACAAGAGAACAATCAAACAACCGGACATGAAGGATCAATAAAGTCAAAGGATACCGAAATGTCAAGCAAGGGTTGAGAATAACGAATCATGAGATCAAGGGGGGACATGTGTGATTGAGACATCCTATAAATCAAAACACCCCACAAGTCTGAAATCAGACCTGCATGGGACACCACTAAAACTTTGTCACGCCCCAGAACCAGAATACTGGAGAGCGGGGGAATGACTCAGCCAGCTACGTATTACGGGTAGATGAATACCGTATAATACGATCAATGCTATCTAACCAGACGAGGGGGTGCATACTACATGAAAGTCTTACTATGGTCACTTCACATCTATTATCTCAATCATTCAAACAAGAAGCAAAAATAGAGAACATGTAAGATAAAGCAGTAAGGCGTCCCAAACGCTTAGTCAAAATATTCTTGAGATCTGGCTTTACAAAACATAGCCAGATGGTATAGTAACATATACACAATTGTTATCAGCTGCAGTCTGACTTAATTACAATTATGTAAAAGTAAGTGCAAGACAATCCGACTAACATGTCGGTACCAAACGGCTAAGTATGAAGTAAATAACAAAACGAGCGGTGAAGTAAGGAACCCACTCGAGTCCTCCTGTGATTATTCTTCTAGTATTGACCATCTTGGAGGTGGAAGTAAGCTGAGTCCTCGGGAACCGGCTCTAAATCTGGCCATGAAAACCAGAGAGGTTAGACCACTAATAGCAAGTACCACAAGAAAGCATGATATGAAGGATTAAACCAGTAAGTAAGAGAATATAATAATAGATCTCTGCTTTCCACTAGGATTCACATAACATCACGACACTTCGAACCAACCTCCCAACCAAACAAGGACAGAAATTGGCCCGTCATGTCCTGATATTCTGATCATCTCAGTTAGGCAACATAGTAGGTACAGTACACAAACAAATCATCTTGAATGGCCAATCAACTCCTACGGCTTGCTATTGTGAGTCCCAAGTTATCCTGCAATTATGCAAATAGGGATTCCCCAGTTCTTACTATGTAGGAGCAAGGCTAGTCTATCCAGTCAATCAATTGCGTCAATCATGAATTAGACGAGTCCCAGCGGGACGTCCGTCATCAATATACAATATACAATAATAATATAAGCAGATACCGCTTTCTGTCCGTGTGGCAGGTTTACAGTATCTGTGGGAACCAGCCGGCCTGTCGGACACTACTAGTCCCAAGAGGGCTGCCATGTAAGAACTCGGGGATCCATTCTCTCCATGCAATTATTATTTTATTTAACTTAATAGTCTCTACGTTGAGTGAAATCCCATGCCGTGGATCATGGTCATTCAAATGAGTACTTTCGTACAGGGTACGATATGCGTAACTCTACAACGATACCCGTGCGGCTAGGTTGTAGGTCTTACATAGCGTAATACAACAATCAAATCTAACCACGGAGTAATCATGCCTTGACCATAAAGTACACATGCTGCTTTGTAGAAAAATAAATAAATTGAAGCCTGCACATGCCTGTATGTCAATATTCGGGATCGGCTAATCGATTACAATAGTTCATTACATGAACGTGTCTCATTCATTCAATTCAATAAGACGACTAGCCAGTCTCTTAGTTCCAACTTAGGAACGCATGATCAATTTTAGTCAAGATAACCATCGTCATCAATGGTGACAAGGCATGAAAGTCAATTAGTATTAAATGGGGTCGAGTCTATAACTCTCAGGGTTAAGTTCTAGTCTTACTGGGTATCCATAAACCAATCAAGACACAGGGCACATTCTACACAACCATATATATTAAAAATATTAACATGCCAAGATTATCGAGTTCATAAAAAAGGCGTAAGGATATAATAGAAGAATTATCATGCCACCATTAAATGAATAAATTATAGAACAAATAGAAACATCCAGGTCAGGAAGTCACGCTAACAAGTCTATGCTAAGGCCAACAAGTCACGCCAACAAGTCTATGCTAAGGCCGACAAGTCACGCCAACAAGTCTAGTAGGTAGGAGTGAGCGTATAAACAGCGTGAGCGTGAAAAGTGGTTCACGTTGGCACGCACAGCGTGAGCGTGAAGGGTAATTTACGCACGCACAACGTGAGCATATGAGCGTGAAAAGCGTGATAAGAAATTCACGCACGCACGCAAAGACGTGAGCGTAACTCGAATGTCACGCACGCACGTAAAGACGTGAGCGTAACTCAAATGTCACGCACGCACGTAAAGACGTGAGTGTGACTCAAAATTCACGCTAACACGTAAGAACGTGAGCGTGACTCAAAATTTACGCTAACACGTAAGAACGTGAGCGTGACTAAATCTCCCGAACTCCAATTTTATGGAGCCTTCGCTCCAAGCCAGAAATGAGATTCCTATGGTTCAGAATGGTGTGGAATGAGAAGCTCTGCCACATGAAACTATCTATTTCGAAAACACGCCAGGTTGGGAGATCAAAACCTATGGACAACCGAAAACACAACAACTTAGATCTATAAGAAACGAGCCAAAGAAATCAAAAATGCTAAGTACTAAACTCTCTTAGAATCACAAGAGGAAGACAAATGAACCATAAAAATGGGTGAAGGAGAAGCAAGATGTACTTGCCTTCTCCTGGTAGGTGGAAGAGAGTGATGAGGAAGAAGAATAAGTAATTGGTGAAGGAGAGTTATGAGAAGAGAGAAGGGGATGGGGGCTTTAAATGGAAGGGGTGGTGGTAGGTGGAGGTTCGGTTCATGTGAACCATCATGAACCCGAGAAAAACCCTCCTAGGCCGAACCTAAAAGCAAGACTAAAAGCAGAGAATAACAGCAGAAAATAAAATGCAGATAATTAATTAACATGAAATTAAAGGAATTTAAATACAGGTTAATACATGATAAATACTAAATAAATATATATAAGTTGTACATGTATAAAAATACGCATTCTGGGAACGGGGAGTGACAAGTACTCTTTGCACCAAAGAAGGATGGTACAGTCCGGTTGTGTATTGACTACCGGGCGTTGAATACCATCACCATTAAGAACAAATATCCTCTACCCAGGATAGATGATTTGTTCGACCAGTTGAGTGGGACGAAAGTATTTTCCAGGATAGATTTGAGATCCGGTTACCACCAGGTGAAAGTTAGGGCTGTAGACATCCAGAAGATGGCGTTCAACACGAAGTATGGGCAGTACGAGTTTTTGGTGATGCCATTTGGTCTCACAAATACGCCAGTTGTCTTTATGAACATGATAAATAAGACATTTCACCAGTATCTGGATAAGTTTGTCGTAGTATTTATCGACGACATCCTGATATACTCGAAGACGCCGGAGGAGCACGCAGAGCACTTACAGACAGTTTTAAGGATTCTGAGACGAGAGGTTGTATGCCAAATTATCGAAGTGCAAGTTCTTTTTAGACCGAGTGGAGTTTCTCGATCATGTGGTCACTGGAGAGGGGATCTCAGTGGATCCAAGGAAGATTGTTGTCGTAGAGACATGGAAGGCTCCGACGTCAGTTTTAGAGATCAGGAGCTTCTTGGGTTTAGCAGGCTATTATAGGACGTTCGTCCAGGACTTTGCTAGGATAGCTGAACCCATGACGAAACTGACGCGGAAGGACATAGAGTACATCTGGTCAGAGGACTGTCAGGCAGTATTTGAGGAGCTGAAGAGGAGACTGACGACTGCTCCAGTTCTGACATTACCTTCAGTGTCTGGAGGTTTCACCATTTACAGCGATGCTTCGGGAAAGAGGCTAGGATGTGTCCTACAGCAGCATGGGAAAGTGATTACTTATACATCTAGGCAATTACAGGCTCATGAACGGAACTATCCTACCCACGACCTAGAGTTAGCTGTGGTGATATTTGCACTCAAGTTGTAGAAATACTACTTATACGGAGAGCGAATGGAAATCTTTACTGACCATAAAAGCTTGAAGTATGTGTTCACGCAGAAGGAGCTGAACATGAGGCAAAGACGATGGTTGGAGTTGATAAAAGACTTCGACATCGATTTACAGTATCACCCCGGGAAGGCAAATGTGGTGGCGAATGCGCTGAACAGGCATCCGATGGCATGGTATCTGATGATAAATCGGCATTTGCGAGAAAATCTGGAAAAGCTCGGTATAGAGATAGTTCGGCCAGGACCAGTGATACAGATGATGGCGCTAGACATTCAGTCAGGTTTGATGGAGCAGATCAAGGAGGCACAGTCTACAGATGAGAGCCTCTGCAGACTCAGGGTCCAGGCTTTAGCTGGATTGCTAGATGACTTCATCGTAGCAGATGATGGATCCTTGAGGCATGGCAGCCGGTTATACGTGCCGAAGGAAGAGCTGATAGAGGCAGTCTTATAGGAGGCGCATCGATCGCGATATTCTATTCACCCTGGTACCAACAAGATGTACCATGACTTGCGGGAACATCTTTGGTGGCACAGGATGAAGATGGATGTATCACGTTTTATTTCAAGATGCCTAGTTTGCCAGCAGGTCAAGGCGGAGCGTCAGAGGCCAGCTTGTCTATTGCAGCCGTTACCCATTCTCGAGTGAAAGTGGGAACACATTACGATAGACTTTGTCTCAGGGCTTCTTCGTTCCCAAGGAGGGAAGGATGCCATTTGGGTCATCGTTGACAGGCTGACGAAGTGTGCGCACTTCATACCCTTCAAGGTGGGTCTCTCCACCGAGAAGTTGGCGGAGCTATACATGCAGCAGATAGTTCACTTACACGGAGTACCAGTGAGTATCGTATCAAACTGGGACAGCCGATTCACGTCCCACTACTGGAGGAGCTTGCAGGAGGAGTTGGGCAGTTGGCTCAAGTTCAGTACAACATACCACCCACAGACAGATGGATAGTCCAAGAGGACGATACAGACGCTAGAGGACATGCTGAGGACTTGTGTGCTGGACTTTGGTGGATCATGGGAGAGCCATCTACACTTGGTAGAGTTTTCATACAACAACAGCTACCAAGCCAGCTTCGGTATGTCTCCTTTCGAGGCACTATATGGACGACGATGTCGTACACCGCTCTTTTAGGATGATTTTGGGGATAGAGTTATGCTTGGGCCAAAAATGATCACGGATGTAGCAGAGAAGGTCAGGATGATCAGAGACAGACTCAGAGTCGCTCATGATAGGCAGAAACACTGGGCCAATGCTAGTCGCAGACCGATGGAGTTCGCCGACGGGAATATGGTATTGGTGAAGATATCACCTACTAGAGGGACGATCTGGTTCGGACGAGCGGCAAGTTGAGCCCCAGATACATTGGGTCGTTCGAGAAACTTGGGAGGATCGGAGAGGTAGCTTACAGGATTGCACTTCCACCCAACCTAGCAGGAGTTCATGATATCTTTTATGTGTCTCAGCTGAGGAGATACGTTCCAGACTCCAGTCATGTGCTAGATCATTCATAGTTGGAGGTCGGACCGAGCCTTACAGTTACTAAACAGCCAGTGGAGATATTGGACAGGAGGGAGAAGAGGCTGAGGAACAAAGTCATACCCTTGGTACGAGTAGCTTGGAGCCGTCACTCTCCGGAGGAATCTACTTGGAAGAGGGAATCGGACATGAGGGAGAGATATCCTTACTTGTTCGACCCAACGACCGCGAGGGAACCACCCGTTTCCACTTGATACCTTAGAGGTTAGTCTTAATAGTAGCCTTAGTCATTGTTTGCATTGTTTGCTATATTAAATGTTTGTAGAGTCTTCTATCCTTATGAATTTCGAGGACAAAATTTTTCAAGAAGGAAAGATTTGTAAGCTCCTAGATTTTAAAATATTATTTTTTATAATTTTAAATAGCATTTATATTTTTAAAATGAATTATTATAATTATTAGAAATTTTTTAGAATTTTAAATAATTTTTAAAATAACTTTTAAAGCTAAAAATATTATTTTATAATTATTTTAATTGTTTTTATATCAGTTTGTAATTTATTAGATTGTTTTTAAGTCGGTTTGCAATTTTTGCATTGTCTGTGCAAATTAGAATTTGCACAGAATACTGCGGGATAGGTTTTGTAAATTAGGTTTTGCATTTTGCTAAGGCGGTAGGGTTAGTTTGTAAAATCCCAAACTTGGGGGACCTAACAGTAAAACACCCGTCACCTCCCCCCCCCATGACCTCACACCGACGACCGGCGACCGACCTAAAACCCTAATTTTCCGTAACCCTAACCCTAATTCCACCGCCATTCGATCCTATAAATAGACCCCGACCTAAACCCTAACCCTAGACACCACCTCGACAGCCCTAGCCACTGCCCTACCCTATTTCTTCCCCGACGAGCTCGTCGGAACCCTAGATCTAGGAGCACCGCCCCTATAGGCCACGCCACCGCCTCCGACCACTGCCACATAGTTCGCCACGACGTGACAAACTCAGAGCCATTTTCCTCCGACGACCCCGACGCCTCCTCCGCCTTATAGCACCCTCGACAGCCACTGCCCATCGGACGCGTACGTGTCTTTTCTTCTGTGTATCGAGTCGTGTCTCGTATACGCGTGTGTGGACTCGCCTCGTGACAAGGAACCCAGTGGTGCACGTGGACACGAGAAACTCGTGTCGTGCGTGTCATGCACACTTTGGATGCAGGACTCATGTGTCTTCGTGTCCCTAACTGTCATGACACGAAGACACAGGACTACGGGTTAACGGGTCTAATAATCTGCTATTGGGTTTAAAACCCATTATCTTAATTCACAATATAATTAACCTAAACCCTAAACCGACCAGCAAGCTCGAGCTGCCCCCTAGTCAGCCGAGTGGCGCTCAAACCCACCCCCTGTCCCAGCGGGCCGAGTTCGAGCCCCCCTTTTGTTGTTCTATTTGTTTTATTTTTTTAAAATTGTTTTATTATATATATATGTATATATGTATATTTTTTTATACATATATATATATATATATATATATATATATATATATATATATATATATATATATATATATATATATATATATATATATATATATATATATATATATATATATATATATATTATACTATTATATATACTATTATATAATATATATACTAAATATATATATATTTTTATATTAAGTATTTATATATACATATATATATATATATATATATATATATATATATATATATATATATATATATATATATATATATATATATATGTTTATTATATATAAATATCTATATATTTGTATATATATATAAATGTATTTGTTGTATATGTATACATATTTCAAATACAATTTTGTGCAAATGTTATTATGTATAAATTCACGAGTTAGTTTATTATATAATTTTATGACTAGTATATTTCACCCCTTTAAAATATATTATTAAAATACCTTAATGTATATTTTAATATATTAATTATTGTATTTTATTTATTATGGCCATTTGGTGTCCAAACCTAGTATGGGTTTTTGGGCCCAAATGTGTCTAATACATTCAAAGTCTGTACAAGTCATATTGGACTTGATTCATGACTTTGGGTCCCATATCTAGACTTCGGTTCAATTTCGTATACGTGGACAAAATGCTAAATAATTAATTATTTATTTTCCAGGATTTGTAACTTGCTGTTTTTGAATTTATATATATATATATATATATATATATATATATATATATATATATATATATATATATATATATATATATATATATATATATATATTAATTGCTGTAAAAATCTGGGACAAATTGTATTTAAATACTATGTAAATTTATCTAATTTAATATAATTTTTCCAACATTTATTTAATAATTTTGGCATTTTATAAAAATAGAAAAAAAGAACTCATTTTTAGGATACATATGTTTACTGATTTTTAATAAATATATATGAGGGTTTATAAATTCTAGAAAAATTAGTATAAATTTCTATAATTAACAAGGATCATTTTGGTACTTTATTTTATGTATAGTTGAGCTTTTTGTCTATCTCAAAAATTATTGAAACACAATGTACAGTCTGATTTATTTATTAAATAATTACGACTTGCGATGTATTGTGTGATTTTGGGGTATTGTAGTATTGGACCTCACCTTACCATAGTGTAAAGGCCCTAGAAAGTTATTTTAGGTATTGTGTCACCCCACATTGGTCTCTTATGCTAAAGTTATCATTTGGCTAGGTGTCCAGTCAGAAAGTCGTGTCGCACAACTAGTGTCTTAGTGTTTAACTTAGTATAAAACTAAGTTTATGTATTATTTTTACAGTAACGAGACACCAGACATCTATAGCATTTTCTTCACTACCTTGCTTTGCTAGAGGCAAGTAGCTCTACAAACTTTATTTACAGCATATAATGAATTGTGTATAAACCATGTTAGTATCTAAACTACAAGTCATATATCACCATGTTCTCATATGCTTCATACTGCTCTCAGTATCCACCATGCTTCATACTGTTCTCGTATCACCCATTTGTTATAAAACGGGTTAAGGGAAAACTGTTAGTAGAGTACGTGATCATGCCTCCCTTCTCCGTATATATTTATCGCGCACGGTAACATTCTATATGTAACTTTGTCGTAGGTCTGATCCCGCGTTTGTGTATGGATATACACCGATGCCGTTAGTGCACGTATGTGCATTCCAAAAAAATTGATATGTACCACTGTATATCCTATTTACCTATTTACCGATCACGTACATGCTACAGTTTTAAACTTTAAAACAAACATATGATTCCATGATAGATTATGATATGCCATGATTCCTATATTTCTGTTCATTTCATGTTTCGTATATTTAGTTTATTAGAATCAGTACTTGCTTCCGTCCTGATAGGATAACGTTGTAGGTATACTTACCGAGGAGGAGTTGCTATGTGATTTCTATTATGGAGTTGCTGTCGAGGATCAGGCTTTACTTTACGAGGATGTACCTGCGGGGAAACTCGTCTAGTTTGTGTAGTTGCTCGGGACTTTGAGAGTAGTCATGTTTTAGACTACGTATTTTGTAACTGGACCTGTATCTAATTTTATATTTTGGACTTGTACTTGGAACATATTTATATACAAGATGACTTCTGTGTTTGGAACATTTCTGACTCATTATTACATATAGAACTGTTAGCACACTTTGGTCTTATCTTGTTTGTCTTTAGAACAGCTTACTATGTTTTATCTCAAGCGTAGGCTGGACATGACTCGGCCCGGCCCAACAATTTGGGTAGCGGATAGTGACATATCTTCAAGAAGAAGATGAAGGCCGATGGAATTGTTGACAAGTTAAAGGCAAGGTTAGTTGCCAAGGAATTTTCTCAGAAGCAGGGGATTGATTATTTTGACATTTATGCTCCAGTAGCACGGATGATGACCATCAGGATGTTGATTGCCCTGAGTGCGATTCACAAGCTGGTAATTCATCAGATGGATGTTAAGATCGCTTTCCTGAATGGCGAATTGACCGAAGAGATTTACATGCAACAGCCAGAAGGATTCATCGTCAAGGGCCTCAAAGACAAAGTCTGTAAGTTGGTGAAATCTCTCTATGGTCTGAAGCAAGCTCTCAAGATTTGGCATGAAAAGTTTGATAAAGTCCTAAGATCAAACGGTTACAGGGTCAGTGAGACGGACAAGTGTGTGTACTCAAAGTTTGCTGAGGGAGAGGAGTTATCATTTGCCTGTACGTGGACGACATGCTAATCTTGGGTACTGATCTAGCAAGTGTCACTATGACAAAGAAGTTCCTCTAATCTAAGTTCAGCATAAAGGACTTAGGGAAAGCTGATGTTATCCTGGGGATAAAGATCATTCGGACAGAAACTGGAGTGGCATTATCACAGTCTTATTACATTGAAAAGATGTTCACACGCTATGGGTATCAGGATCTTCCAGGGATCGATACGCCGTATAGGTGTGACAAGAAGCTGAAGCCAAATCCAAGGGAAAGCGTCAAACAGTTGGAGTTTTCTAGCATCATCGGGAGTTTGATGCATGCGACTACTGCCACAAGGCCTGGCATAGCTTTCATCGTGGGAATGCTGAGTTGGTTCACGAGCAATCTAGGGATGGAGCACTGGAAAGCTGTAAAGAGATTTATGAGATATCTCAAGAAGACTTAGAAGTATGCACTACACTACTGCGAAGATCCAAAAGTAGGGAAAGGTTTCAGTGATGCAAGCTGTAATGCCCCAGTCCCAAAATACTTTGGACGAAGTGCATAGACATGCCAGCTGTATACATACGAAGTATACTATAATGTATGGAACCCCCGTATATATACATAAGCTGTAAAATGCAGTAAACCATGATAACTAAATCTCATCCACTAAATAAGAGAATAATAATGTAAATCAACTATGAAATTTATCATTTATACATATAGTTGGGCAGAGACAAATCCACTACCAACCATTTTAAAAGAGAAAAATATACAAGGAAATGATATATGAAAATGACAAGATAAACCAAGGGAAATCATCTTCGAAGGACTGGAGAAGATCACGTCCTTGGCTAGAACACCTGCGAAAAGTCACAAAGCACACACCTGGAGAGATAACCAGGTCCTCAGAGGGACGTAACAAGATACAGTAAGAATATACCATAATAAACTAAATATATAAAATGTTACAAGCCACAAGTAAAGTAAAATAGTCCCAATCGTAACAAGATACATAAAGGAACGGGAGTGACTTGACATTGACTAGGTTTTACCTAATCATTCTAATGTGTTTATGAAGTTAAGAACAAACCTTTCGTCGCATGAGCCCTGGCTGTAAATAGGATCTGGTATAGTCCCCACTTGGGCACCAGTGACCTAAGCGCATGACGTTCAAAAACGACAGTGGCTAACCTGAGAGGATATTCTTACCCCAAGCGCATAACGTTCAAGAACGTCAGTGGCCAACATGAGGGGATAAGCATACCCGTATCTCCAGCGGAGCTTCCGGGTTACAAGGGAATGTGTAATAGAAGCCCATACGACAAAGAAATGTTCTTCCCACCCGATGCACCTATCGAAGTCGCATCCGCAATCATGAACCTCTACTAACTGCTAAGTCTCCTAACATGCCTTATTAGCAGTTAGACCTAACGCATACGCACGGGTGATCAGCCAACACGCAAGTACCTCTACATGCTACTCATCTCACACATATCTTGTGGTACAACTGTGTCAAGGTTTATGTAACACACTATAGATGGTAGTCCCTTAACTCTAGGTCCATATGCAATCAAAAGATAATAAGTAAAGTAAAGCTAATATCACTGAGCAGACAATAAATTGGGAACTGTAATAATGGTACAGCTACAAGAACTGAAAATAAGTAAACAGTGATATGTAATAATAAAAATGCAGACTAAATATAAGCAGTAAATATGGAAAGGTATCTTGTCTGAGGTTGTGTGCAAAATGTCGACGTCCAATAGCTCGAACCGTCAGAGTAGAGAAACGATGAAAGCCAAATCCCGCATACGTCCTCGGATGCTAAAATAAACACCACGAACGTGTTCGGAATATAAGATATGTCTAGGAAACGCCTGTCCAAACGTCTAATTCTGAAACAGGGGCAAAATCGTAATTTTGGATCAAAATGATGTCCGCAGTTGGACCCGTTTTGCACCGAAATACGTGCCAATGTCTATGGTCTCTAAAGTCGTCAAACTACATGTCTACGGATCCGGTTTGAGGAGACGAACCCAACGGTATGTTCAATTTTGGATTCCGATGAGCCGTGCACAAAATTGCCCGTTGGAGCGAGTCGCGGGCCCGCCAAATAGGTGTTCCAGTCGACCTTCTCAGAATCAAACCAAACTTGGCATACAAGACCAAAAAAATGATACGATCCTGCTGGCGCTAGTTTCGTTTCGATTCGACGAACGTGCAAAAAGTAATTAAGAAATTTGCAAAGGGACCGGTACGGTGAATTTCGACGGATACGCATCAAATTAGTCGCGTACACACAACCAATTTGAATTTCGTCAAAGCCCACACATCCGCAAAGTCGATACGCACCTTTCGATGCTTTCGGTTCGCGACTACGTCGTCCGGTTTGGCAGGACGCACCGTCGTATCGAGGAGTTTTCTAAAAATTTCTATTATTTTGAAAAATATTTTTGTCGATTTTTGAAATCTGTTATCTCAATGCATAGTTGAAGAAATCAAAGTCTAGAAAAAGGGATTCAAAGCCCTATAGGTTGTCTAAGTCTGCCATCATTTAGATTTTTGAAATTTCTAGCATTTGGTTATGAATTCTTCTTCCAATTTAGGGTCCTGGACTATTTTTAGGTGCTGTCTTTGGACAGTTTTTCCTCGACTTCACGTCGATTTCCCGGCTTGGTCGTGCTATCGCATTCAAATCCCCTTGGAGGGAATCTGAGAGGTCATGTAAGGTTTCAATAGAGACTTACGAATTCAAAAAATGACCTAGTATGTAAGGAGAAATTGGTTCAAGTAGGGGGTACCTGGCTGTGGTCAGAGAACAGAGGGCTCTGTTCTCGCGGTTGTGCTCCACCACTACTGTGCGCGGCTCTGCCTAGCGGTCGGTCGGCCGGTGGCGACATGGTGGTCATGGGGTGTTGGCGAATTCATAGGAGTCGAGGGCTTTAGGGTTTCGACTGGTTCTCTCTTTCTCTGCTTCTATATATACATCGGGCTCGGCCTAGCTTGGGCTTGCGGGAAAGTGAAAGTCTACTTTTCCCGCAAGGGAACAGTAGCTTTTAAGTGTTATATATATATATATATATATATATATATATATATATATATATATATATATATATATATATATATATATATATATATATATATACTTAACAAAATCTAAATAAAAATTTCCCAAAATCTCAAATAAATTCTAAATATCAAAAATATTTATTATTTACTAAAATGCATTAAAATTAACAAGTTCCTAAATACTTGACTCAAGGTAAATTCTAATTTCCTCGAAAATTCCTTAAATAATAATTTTTACAACTTAAGCATATTATTTTATTTATTACCCTTATACACACAAAAATACTTTATTTATTTATCATATAAAATATCGTCGATTACATAAATATTTATAAGGCCATATACTTTATTTATTATAGATAAAGTATTTTAGTAATCAATCCTGTAAAATGTAAAATAATATAGCAAAAATTTCATAATAAATTAAATATTTGTCTGAACTTATTTAGGGCATAAACTTATGAAAATAATCTTTTTGTGTATGTAATGTAGCTTGCTATCAAAATATTAGAAAGTGTAAACTTTAAAAATCCATAAATTAAAAATATTATAAAAATACATTAAATAAGACTAAAACCCTCAAAATTTTGGGGGGTTTACACAAGCTAGTGCTCAGAAGTAGAGAGTGAAGGGTCCACAGGAGGATATGTTTTCTCCATGGGTGGAGCTGCTATATCGTGGAAGTCAAAGAAACAGACTATGTTATCTCACTCTTCTATGGAATCTAAGTTCTATGCACTGGCGGCTGCAGCGGATGAAGCAGAATGGCTTCGGGAGCTCATGTATGATCTTTCAATAATTGGTGCACAGATATCGACGGTACCGATACATTGCGACAATCAGGCGACTGCAATGGTGGCATCGAAAAATCTCTTCAATGGCAAGAAGAGGACTGTGTGTCTAAGGCACAGGGCGATAAATAATCTTATTAAAAAATGAGTCATTCCCGTAGTAGATGTTCAGAGTTAGTTGAATCTGGAAGATCTGTTCACCAAAGGTCTCAAGCGCCAGCTGGTTGAAGACACAACAAGTAAGATGGGTTTGAAGTGTAATGCATGTGGTTCGTATTACGTATTTTGGAATACGTGTACGAATTTTATCTTGTATTGTATGATTTTTTGCTTAGTTTTTTTCATGGCTTGGTTTATTCTTGGGTTGGTTCAGCTTGGCTCAGTTTGCTTTGGTTCATTATGAACCAAGGGTAAACCCCCTACCTACCACCACCACTACCATTTATTAACCCATTCTTCCTTCTCTCTCTTTATTACTTTTCTTCTTTCCTCCATTACTTCTCTACCTACCAGAGAGAGAGGGGTCTAGGCAAGTGCAACTTGCTTCATGGAAGAACTCCAATTTTATTGCTTCATTCTCTTCCTTATAGTATTTTAACTTACTTTAGTACTTGGCATTTCCACTTTCCATGGCTAGATTCCTGTAGATCTAAGTTTATTTTATTTTCAGATTTCCTGGATTTTGATCTACTTAATCTTGTTATTCCTAAGTTTTGATGGTTCCATGTTGTAAAGAATTTCGTTCTACCCCATTTTGACCTATGGAAGTTTGGATTTGGACTCCGGGTGACGGAGTTATGGAGCTTGAGAATTTGGCTCTCATGGTGTTCTTCTTCTCGAAATTTTGGAGAAGATGAACTGTGCTTAGACTTGACCACATGAATATTTTATGCGGCAAGTGTTCTCCTAGCCGCATGACTGGAAGAACTTTGAGCCGCATAGGCTTACTCCCTTTGAGCCGTATGGGACCCGCTTTTTCCAGCCGCATAGATTCATTCTCTTCTAACCGCATGAACCCGGGTCTGTGCCAGCCGCATGGACTCGCTTTCTGTTAGCCGTATGAGCACCCCTCACTCCTAGCCGCATGGGATTCGGTCAGCTCTACCGCATAAGGGCCGATCCCCGCTGGCCGCATGGGACTTAACTTGACCCGGCTGTATGTACCCTTGTTCGTCCCAGCCGCATGAGGACCCCCTTCCCTTGAGAGCCGCATAGGCATTGATCCTCGATGGCCGCATATACTGCCGTCTTCTCCCAGCCGTATGAGGACCCGAGCCCTCTCAACCGCATGACTCTGAATTTCCCAGTCGCATAAGTTTTCCGCCCATAGCCGCATGAGTACCCTCCCCTTCCTCCAGCCGCATGGGTTGCCCCTTCTGTCTGCTGCATGGATTCATCTCTCGTTGGGCCACATGACTCCTCCCCACGCCTTGTCTTATTATTTTATTATTATTTCTATTATTTATTTAGTATTATTAACTCATGCCTTGTAACCCTCAGTGTAATTGGGTCTCCTGATTGAATGCTTGCACTATGATGTCCTGCACATGTACCCGAACACGAAAGTGACCCGTCGTGGTGCACTCCTGACAAGTGAACATGACATTACCTGATAGTGGCCCGTCGTGGCACACTCCTGATAAGTACACTTGACATGGTAACCTGACATGATATATCTTGACAAGCTGTTGCGACGACTACCTGACATGACATGACCTGTATAATTAACCCGAACACCGTAGGCGATTGTGCTTGTACAAATAATCCAGTCCTGTCTTGCATCATGTCTAGGAGAGGACTCCTGAGTACCACGGTCAGGAGTACCTACTGAAATGGACTAAGGCTAATAAATAGATTAATATATTAGTCATAAAGAGATCTCCCAGCTACAGGCAATCTTGTTACCTGGGCGCACCTGGGATCTGTAGCCTGCCGTCGAGTAGGGCACATTTCCAGCACACTATCATGTGTTGCACCATTCAAGCTACCTAAGGGTACATACGTTTCCTGGACGATGTACCCACCTGAATTCAACTCCTAACTTTCGACCTGGGTAACCTGGATGGTCTGCAGGGCTTATGGCTGTAGAATAATCTCACTGCATCTTGCTAGTAATTAGGCCTGTAATAACCCTAGTTAGTTAAATTATTAATTCGTACTCATTGTTTGGCCGTGATTGATTGAATGAGGAATAATCTGTCTAGTCTTGATCATGTATAAATTGTTACATGTCCTAAATTTTTTATATTATCCTGCTGATAAATAGGTAAAACCAAGTTCGGTTCAGACGAAGGGTTACAATCCCGGTCCTTGTTTGGTTTAAGGATTATAACCTGGTTATTTGAATGGTTCCATGGTTATCTTACCGTATATCGTTGAAATGTTATCTTCTCCAGTTTACTATATATTATTATCTTCTGTGCTAATTGCTGGTTTTAGTTCCTAAGTGAAGCTTCCTTTGTGGCACTTGCTCTTTCTGGGATCTGACCTAGCTGGTTTTGTATGGCCAGATTTCGGAGCAGCTCCAGAGGATCTACCGACTTTCCAGCCCGATGGTAGCGACTAGACGTAACCAGGGCAACGAGTAGGTTTATATTTGATCTTTCACTTTATTGTAAAAATATTTTTTTGAGGCGTTTAGCTGACGAGCCCCTATTTAGCTCGATTGCACTTACTTACTGTCTGCCTACGGGCTGTAACATGATTGACAGATCCTAGGGTTGATCATGTATGACTAAAACTCTTGCTAGTCCTAACATTTTGTAACGACTAGCTTCATGATCAACTGAATATGTAATGTTTGGGACGCCTTACTATTGTATATTTGGTGATCTAACATCTTGTAACATTTACTTACTTGCTTGTGATTGAGACACTAGGCTTGTTCATGACCATAGGAGACTGTTGGCTTGTAGTAAACCCTCATGTATCTAGACAGTCATGACCGTATAGCGAGGTGGGTTGTACTTCAATATACGTAGCTGGCTATGTCTGCCTCCGCTCTCCAGTATTCTGGTTCTGGGGCGTGACATGGTTTAAGTGGTGGCCCATGCAGGTCTTGCAAATCAAGATATGTAAGGATTTACTGAATAGATGTGTCAATCAGTATTTGTTCTTGATCTCTGCTCGTATCTTCTGAATCCCTGGATTCTTGACCTGATCATATGCTTGTATCGTTGATCTGTATTGGTCCTTCCTTATTGTTTCCCATGTCGTCTTCTTCAATGGCATCGTTCCTGGACCTGCCGGTCAGCAAGACGGAGCATTTCCCGTGGATCAGCAGCAACCCGGAGATCAAGCCCAGTATTCGGGAGTAGCCTCCAGAGTCGTGCCTTCTGGCGGAGAGCCACCAGTCCAGCCAGTTCAGCCTGTCGAGCCTGATGATGGCACTTTGGTAGGACTCGTCAGGACCTTGATAGCTTCCCAAGATCGTCAAGGAGATGCCTTGCACCAGGTAGTGATGGATGCTCTGACCAGAGGAGGTCATCAGGGTAACAGCACGGCCAACAGCTTCAAGCGCTTGAACCCTCCTTTCTTCGACGGTAGTGAAGATGCTTTCGCTGCAGATGCTTGGCTTCAGGACACAGAGGTGATTCTAGAAGCAGCCAGGACTCCAGAGAACGAGAAGGTAGCCGTGGTGCGGCTGCAGTTGCTAGATCTTGCCCGCAGCTGGTGGGCGGCTCAAGCCGTTGGATTAGCAGCACCCATTGCTTGGGCAGTATTCAGAGAGAGATTCCAGACCAAGTATTTTGATGCTGTAGCTCGGTACGATCTACAGACGAGGTTCACCAATCTGAAGAAGATGGGCAGGACGGTCGACGGATATACGGCTGAGTTTTCGAAACTCAGTCGGTTTGTTCCCACCTTGGTGGCAACCGAGTATGATAGAGCCCAACGATTCCAGCAGAGGCTTCACCTGGAGATTCTATTGGCAGTTGAGCAGTTTGAGCATCAGACTTTTGATGCAGTATTGAGAGCAGCTAGGAGGCATGAGTATACTTCCCAGAGGATTGTAGATAGGGTCGGAGGTCGGAAGAGATCCCACGGCCAGATGAATCAGTCTTCAGCCCCAGCCCCGGCAGCCAGGGCTTTGACTATTGGAGCTCCGAAGCGGGCGGCCCCAGTGACGTCGGTTCAGCATTCGGCCCCGACGTACCCTCAGCAACAGCAGAAGCAGAAGCAGAAGCAGACTTCCGCAGTGGGATGTTCTCATTATGGGAAGCCAGGCCATGTAGTGTCAGAGTATCGCAGGGCACAGGGATTGTGTCTGGCTTGTGGAGCAGCAGACTATAGGGTTGGATTCTGCCCGAATAGGGGTAGTTCATCATCGTCCAACCTTTCTAGCTCTTTGGTGAGAGGACCAGCTCCGGTCCAGCAGCAGCAGTATCCATTGCCGAGGCCCTTGCCACCTCAGTCCCAGGTATTCCAGCAGCAGAACCCCCAGTAGCATACTCAGGCCCAAGCCTTGAGTCAGAATAGGCAGCGAGGATTTCAGCAGAGGGGACCAGCACCCCGAGGGCATGGTCAGGCTATGGTGATGACCGCAGAGGAAGGATTGGCACCAGAAGAGGTCGTGGCAGGTACTATTCTCGTCAACTCCTTTCCAGCTTCAGCTTTATTTGATTATGGTGCATCGCATTCTTTTATGTCTACACGATTCGCGACACAGATAGGATTGGCGCCCGAGTTATTATCAGTAAAGCTCAATATACTTACTGGTAACGGACTTGTGGGAGTCGATAGAGTGTTTTGTTCGTGTCGGATCATAGTTAGCGGTAGAGAGTTCCCCGCTAGATTGATAGAGTTACCGATGGCCGATTATGATGTGGTCTTAGGAATGGATTGGTTGAGGAACCAGTATACTAGAACAGACTGCCATATTGGTAGGGTTGTTTTTAGTATTCCTGGAGAGCTAGAGTTTTCATTTTCCATAGGCGCAGTTGAGCCTTCTCCTCCAGTGTTGCGGATGGCCATAGCAGCAGTGCAGTTGCCCCTGATAGTCGAAGAGTTTCCAGATGTTTTCCCAGAGGAGCTTCTAGGTATGCCGCCAGAGCGGGAGATCGAGTTCACCATAGACTTGATTCCCGGGACAGCCCCAGTATCCGAGAGAGTCTACAGGATGGCGCCGTCAGAGTTGGAGATCTTGTACAAGATGATTGAAGAACTTCGAACCAAGGGATTCATTCGTGCTAGTGGATCACCTTGGGGAGCCCCGATGCTTCTTGTGAACAGAAGGATGGTACGTCCAGGTTATGTGTTGATTATCGTACGTTGAACTCAGTGACAATCAAGAACAGATATCCTCTCCCGAGGATAGATGACTTGTTTGATCAGCTTAAAGGGGCAGCAGTATTCTCTAAGATCGACTTGCGGTCAGGATATCATCAGATCAGAGTCAGAGAGCAGGACATCCCGAAGACAGCTTTTAGATCGAGGTATGGGCATTGGGGGTTCCTTGTTATGCCCTTTGGAGTGACCAATGTGTCGGCTGTATTCATGGATCTCATGAATCGTATTTTTATGCCCTATTTGAATCAGTTCGTGATTGTGTTTTTCGATGACATCCTGGTCTATAGCCGGAGTGAAGTGAAGCATGAGCAGCATCTTCGTGTGGTTCTTCAGATTCTCAGGGAGCACCAGTTGTATGCCAAGTTCAGTAAATACGAGTTCTGGCTCGATCGTATTTCGTACTTGGGTCACATCATCACTCGAGGAGGAGTAGAAGTGGATCCCCAGAAGATTGTGGCTATTGAGTCATGGCTAGTGCCTAACACAGTTGTAGAAGTTTACAGTTTTCTTAGATTGGCCGGTAACTACCGGCGGTTTGTTTTAGATTTTGCTTGGATTTTAGCTCCATTGACCCAATTGACCCGCAAGGATGTACAGTTTGCTTGGACAGCAGAGTGCCAGGATTCATTTGAGAAGTTGAAGCGAGGCTTGATGACGGCTGCCATTCTCACACTTTCAGATGGAACTGGAGGATTTTCAGTATATTGTGATGCTTCCGGCAGAGGCCTAGGATGTGTTCTGATGCAGCATGGGAAGGTAATAGCTTATGCATCACGACAACTTCGTGATCATGAGAGGAATTACCCAACCCATGACTTGGAGCTGGCAGCAGTAGTGTTTGCACTTAAGCTTTGGAGACACTACTTGTATGGAGATAGGGTGGAGATCTTCACCGACCACAAGAGCCTGAAGTATGTTTTCATCCAGAAGGATCTTAACATGCGTCAGAGGAGGTGGCTAGAGCTACTTGTGGATTATGATGTCAACTTGCAGTATCATCCCAGGAAAGCCAACGTTGTTGCAGATGCATTGAGCAGGAGAGCCGGAGTTTATTTCCTAACAGCGCAACCAGAGCTGTTAGCAGATCTTCAGAAGATGGGTATAGAAGTTGTTCTCCCTTCCAGTGTGGCATTGATGGCCAGCATGCAAGTCACTACCAAAATAAGTCATATCAGCGACGTATTTAGCGACTCCAAAGAAAAACATCGCTATTTTTTGGGGTTTTAGCGACGTTTATACAAGACGTCGCTGTTTGTCGCTGACAGCGACTAATAGCGACGTCTAGCGGCTGCAATTTGTTAAATGAGAATAGGCGTCGCAAGTTCGTCGGTACACGTCGCTGATGTGTAGCGACGCAATTTAAGTGTCACGCCCCACTCCCGTAGGAGCGATCGTCCTCGCTAAGGCGTGATGTCGCACGAGCCTAGATTGTGCTCGTGCAAGGCGGGTTCCATAACGGCCGATTTCAACGGCTGCGACGGGGTCATCGCACAGAAGTCCCAAGCAGAGACATTGAATTATAGCAGCGGAATTTTAGAACAAAACACAAGTTACTCAAAAGAAGCTCTTTATTGATATTGAACAAAGGTTACATTGGGGGCGCAAGGCCAATATTACAATCACTCAAGCTCACTCTTCTCATATTTTACAAGTTCACTCAGCTCTCTCTCATCTCTCAATTACAAGTCTTGATCCAGCGGAAGCTTCGAAAGGCGATGTCCATACATTATGTCCCGTATAAGTCTTTTCTCCATGCGGCCGCACGCTTCGAATCGCCAAGGAACTCCATGCCTCGACGCATCCAAGCGAGCTCCACGCCACGAGCTTCTACCTGTGCCTGCACATGTAAACTATGTGGGTGTCAGTACTCAACTGTACTGGTGGAGTGAGCTCCTCGCCCACCCATACAAAACCAACACGTTTACTTTACTTTGTGCAACATAGTCCCCTTTATGATTGTCTTTCTACTCTTGCCTTAGGATCAGTTTTAGGACCGGCGCCTTAGCACAACTTGTGTATCGGAACCATCCCGTGCTTGCAATGTCAACGTTAACTCATACTTTCTCCCTAGACCACTTCTCGTGCCAACAACGTTAACCTATCGAGTCGTGTTTGCCTTACGGCCAAAATCAGAGGCGCAGCTACACGATAGACTCATTTTCCATGTGACCGTGCTACGAAACCCATATTGAGACCATGCCTCGCAACTCAGTGCAACTCAACCAACTTTGCCTTGCGGCGGTTTCCCGATAAACTCAAATAACTCAACCAACTTATGCAAACTTATACGCCGACAACTCAAGACTCGACGCCACATCTCGTGCCGAAGCACGTCGTTTATGTTGTATCCATCCTTAAGCCCAAACATTGTATTCTAACTTGTACCCACATTCAGTAACTCAACTCAATCCAAAGGCATACACGCGGTTAGCCGCTATTTGCCAACATCTATATGAATTGGTCACTGACTCCTAGAGCCATCGTGGACTACTCTTAGCTTTTGTTAGACGGGCGTCCCTTCCAGCGCAAGGTAGCTAGCCCCGCTGCAAGTCCCCGCCTAACCCGTGCCAAAAGCACAGCTAAATTAATTGTTTCCCAATGCCCGCATCGATCCCGTGGCCTCGGGTTATCGTGCGGGAAAACTCTCACCTTGTCGACAAGTTGTTTGTCTCCCAATGCCCGCAGCGGTCCCGAGGCCTCGGGTTGCCGTGCGGGGAAACTCTCACTTCGTCGACAAGTTGTCCAATGACCATGCAAGACTCGACACAAACTGACGTCTCACACAATCATGCTACCTCTAGTGTTACCATTTCTTTCTTATGCGACCGCCTCGCCGACATGTAGCCGCGAGCATGCTTCTTTCTTATGAGACCGCCTCGCCGACATGTAGCCGCGAGGCCTCGCCGACATGTAGCCGCGAGCGTACTTCTTTCTTGCCCTATCATTTTACTCAACTCGAGAACAACTATTCACAACACTTTCCAAATTCAATGAATCAATCGTGGCCCGTGCCTTAAAACTCTAGGACCGTGCCATCGTGTCTCAAATCGACTTCCGATATACACGACGCTACCGCCCAAGTCATACTTCATATGACGGGCCTTGGGATCGTGGGACTATTTAACTTGACAACCGCAGAAAGAGCGGGACAGCACTAGAAATGACTTAGGTCAATCGGCGTAACTTTGCCTAACTTAATCGAGCCTAAAACTTGACTCAAGGGACGAGCAAAGGCTATGCCAAGCCTTGCATTATGGAAACGTGCATGCTTTAACAAGCATTCACGCAGGCGACGCCTATGACTTAGGCTATTTCATAACTTTGTGTCAAAGACCAACTTTCCTTCTCCCAAGCCACGGGACGAAGGATCGAGTGTCATTTTCAAAGCACGCCGTGCACCAACTCTAAGCCGACCGTGGGACGTTTTCCATGTTCTAACTCATTTCGATCCATCGGGATTATTCCCTTAGCTATGTGGATTCATCTCTTTTATTATTAAGCCTACTTGTGCAAGTTGAAAACATGTGTATTATTATTATGTGAAGGCAAAGATGAGACAAGTTCACCGAAACTATCCCACCTGAGCGAGCGGTCGCCTTGACCGAGATGTCTTAGAGTCGCCGTTGTAAGGCTAAGTCCGAACGCCGTCGGCGTTTCGATTCCTCCGATTGACTGAGCGGGACGGGGCACTACATCATACACCACTCAGAAAAAGTTTCGTCCTCGAAACTAACTGAGTACACTTATTGACTTATCACTTTTACTCAACGTTCAAGAACTCTCGCACACACTACGCCTATGCGTTTCCTCAATCCGAGCCACGCTCGCACTATCCTCAATCTTTTCTTCAAAACTTACGATCTCAAAATCCTCGACACTTTCCCGTTCCTCAAGTCTCACTTGATTCAACATATCACTTGGTTGGATCGTGCACATATCTTAGGCGTCCCCAAAATACATGCATTTCAACCAAGCCTCGTGATAGAGAATCTACCATCACCACTCGAGTCGGATCGTGCACATATTCGGGCGCCCATGATATACATGCATGTCAATCGAGACTCACGAGTGGTGCCTCCATAACTCCTATCGCTTCACGCTCGGACGTCTGCCTAACCGTTAGACTATGTCTTTTTGGCTAAGGTTATTCGTCAACATTGGAATCATAGTTCCCAAACAATAATATCAACACTGACCCCATCCTAAGGTCAAACCAAGTTGATAGTACGGGTTTTCTACCCAAGCTCGTATCACTCTAATTTCTAAACATCGAGCATCGATTCCCTACGCACATCCCAACATTCGTCGCACGGGATCTGAGTCATTCAGCAAAGCCATCCTGCTTCAACTTACGTTTAACCAAATTTCACGACGTATCAACATCGCTCGTTCAACAAACCATCTTGCATATACTATCTTCTTCAAATACATTCGACATAATCCGCCTATCAATCCTTCTAAGTTAAGCACGCTAAGACACGATTCATCTCTAAACCATAATTCACATTTCATATTTCCTAAGTCATTCATCCCAATTCACGTATTCGATCACGAGGTCATCTGACTTAACAATACGTTGCGTCCCGATCTCACGCGAGTCAGATTATCCACGGGGGGCACGAATCACCAGGCAAGCTCCCGCGAGATAATTATTCTCATCGGGACGTAACTCTTGTTTTATGTCTAGACTAATTCATTCTCGATGCGCGGATTAGACTTACTCCATCCTCCAGTTTATTCAATCATCAATCGCAAGTCCTACAAATCCCCGAATTCACCTTTGCGTCAAGCCAACAAGTCGAGACAATTAATGTTGTCGCGTCCTGATTTTCCGAGTTCGATCATTCCTGCGACATGAATCACCATGTCAACGCTCACGCGGAACGATTGCCCCAAATCCGACGTAACGCATGTACGAGGCTAGAGTTGCACTCGCGCAAGACAAGATTGTCGACGTTGTGGTTATCCGCGTAACCATCAAAATATAATTATTTTCATCCAACATTCATCTCGATCAAAATCCTAAGCATAGCATCCAACCGAACAATAACACTTGCACGATCGTCTTTTGCCGAATCAGAGTACCCCCGAGTTATTGCATATCGATCTTTGATACGCCTCAATACCATCGACGATATGCGTAACCTGACGATCTTCCTTTTGCAACCAAATTTTGAGTCGTGCGAATGATGCTATCGTCCGACTGGATAATCTCCTCGACATTCAAATTCAAGTTCGATCATCATCCCTCGAATCATTCACAACATCGATTTTCCTCAAACCAATCTCACGTATCGTTCATCCGTTTATCTTAAGTCATTGACTAACGTATTTTCTCAATTCGCATCATTCATTTATTAATCGATCGACATCCCTGAGGCTATCGCATACACCACTCAGGGATGAAGTCATTCAACAAATCCTCAACTTATCATTCGAATCAAAATCGACTTCTTCGAATTTTTTGTTCGAACCATTCCTCAGATTCCAAGCACGCTCATCTATATCTCATCGACGTTATCGTCGCTCGATAGCACCCCTATTGATAGTCGACTCACTTTACTCAATCGAGTTTAATTCATTCTCGTCCGACGCTGTTCAATTCCCGTACTCGACTTTTCTAAGGTCGACACAACTTTGGTGTATATGCCCAGCCCGACTTAGCCAACCGTTCTTACGCAAACCATCTTTTATTTCTTATCCAAAAACTGTTCTCCTATGTTTTGCAAAATAGTTAGACTTATTGTATGGACAACCCGTAGGACAATTGAGAGAGAGCGCACCAACGATATTAACTTTGCAGAAGCAACAGAGTTTGTGGAAACAACGAGTTAAAGAATTCAATCGGTTATTCGAGGACGTAAAGTCGAGCTCTGATACCATTATGTCACGCCCCGCTCCCGTAGGAGCGATCGTCCTCGCTAAGGCGTGATGCTGCACGAGCCTAGATTGTGCTCGTGCAAGGCGGGTTCCATAACGGCCGATTTCAGCGGCTGCGACGGGGTCGTCGCACAGAAGTCCCAAGCAGAGACATTGAATTATAGTAGCAGAATTTTAGAACAAAACACAAGTTACTCAAAAGAAGCACTTTATTGATATTGAACAAAGGTTACATTGGGGGCGCAAGGCCAATATTACAATCACTCAAGCTCACTCTTCTCATATTTTACAAGTTCACTCAGCTCTCTCTCATCTCTCAATTACAAGTCTTGATCCAGCGGAAGCTTCGAAAGGCGATGTCCATACATTATGTCCCGTATAAGTCTTTTCTCCATACGGCCGCACGCTTCGAATCGCCAAGGAACTCCATGCCTCGACGCATCCAAGCGAGCTCCACGCCACGAGCTTCTACCTGTGCCTGCACATGTAAACTATGTGGGTGTCAGTACTCAACTATACTGGTGGAGTGAGCTCCTCGCCCACCCATACAAAACCAACATGTTTACTTTACTTTGTGCAACATAGTCCCCTTTATGATTGTCTTTCTACTCTTGCCTTAGGATCAGTTTTAGGACCGGCGCCTTAGCGCAACTTGTGTATCGGAACCATCCCGTGCTTGCAATATCAACGTTAACTCATACTTTCTCCCTAGACCACTTCTCGTGCCAACAACGTTAACCTATCGAGTCGTGTTTGCCTTACGGCCAAAATCAGAGGTGCAGCTACACGATAGACTCCTTTTCCATGTGACCGTGCTACGAAACCCATATTGAGACCATGCCTCGTAACTCAGTACAACTCAACCAACTTTGCCTTGCGGCGGTTTCCCGATAAACTCAAACAACTCAACCAACTTATGCAAACTTATACGCCGACAACTCAAGACTCGACGCCACATCTCGTGCCGAAGCACGTCGTTTATGTTGTATCCATTCTTAAGCCCAAACATTGTATTCTAACTTGTACCCACATTCAGCAACTCAACTCAATCCAAAGGCATACACGCGGTTAGCCGCTATTTTCCAACATCTATATGAATTGGTCACTGACTCCTAGAGCCATCGTGGACTACTCTTAGCTTTTGTTAGACGGGCGTCCCTTCCAGCGCAAGGTAGCTAGCCCCGCTGCAAGTCCCCGCCTAACTCGTGCCAAAAGCACAGCTAAATTAATTGTTTCCCAATGCCCGCATCGGTCCCGTGGCCTCGGGTTATCGTACGGGGAAACTCTCACCTTGTCGACAAGTTGTTTGTCTCCCAATGCCCGCAGCGGTCCCGAGGCCTCGGGTTGCCGTGCGGGGAAACTCTCACTTCGTCGACAAGTTGTCCAATGACCATGCAAGACTCGACACAAACTGACGTCTCACACAATCATGCTACCTCTAGTGTTACCATTTCTTTCTTATGCGACCGCCTCGTCGACATGTAGCCGCGAGGCCTCGCCGACATGTAGCCGCGAGCATACTTCTTTCTTGCCCTATCATTTTACTCAACTCGAGAACAACTATTCACAACACTTTCCAAATTTAATGAATCAATCGTGGCCCGTGCCTTAAAACTCTAGGACCGTGCCATCGTGTCTCAAATCGACTTCCAATATACACGACGCTACCGCCCAAGTCATACTTCATATGACGGGCCTTGGGATCGTGGGACTATTTAACTTGACAATCGCAGAAAGAGTGTGACAGCACTAGAAATGACTTAGGTCAATCGGCGTAACTTTGCCTAACTTAATCGAGCCTAAAACTTGACTCAAGGGACGAGCAAAGGCTATGACAAGCCTTGCATTATGGAAACGTGCATGCTTTAACAAGCATTCACGCAGGCGACGCCTATGACTTAGGCTATTTCATAACTTTGTGTCAAAGACCAACTTTTCTTCTCCCAAGCCACGGGACGAAGGATCGAGTGTCATTTTCAAAGCACGCCGTGCACCAACTCTAAGCCGACCGTGGGACGTTTTCCATGTTCTAACTCATTTCGATCCATCGGGATTATTCCCTTAGCTATGTGGATTCATCTCTTTTATTATTAAGCCTACTTGTGCAAGTTGAAAACATACGTATTATTATTATGTGAAGGCAAAGATGAGGCAAGTTCACCGAAACTACCCCACCTGAGCGAGCGGTCGCCTTGACCGAGATGTCTTAGAGTCGCCGTTGTAAGGCTAAGTCCGAACGCCGTCGACGTTTCGATTCCTCCGATTGACTGAGCGGGACGGGGCACTACATTAAGTAGCGTCGCCGTTTCATAAATATCAGCGATGTTTAGCGACGTTCTAGAAGAACGTCGCTAATAGTTTCATATAGCAAGGGTTTCGCTTTTCGATCTTTCACAAAATTTCCCCCCAAATATTTCGTTCCCTCCTCCTCCGCGACGCCCCTCCGACGATTTTCCTCCTCCGGCCTCCTCCTCCGCGGCGCTCCTCTGGCGATCTCCCTCCTCCTTCTCCTCCTCCTCCTCCTCCTCCTTCCTCAGGTAGCTCCTCCTCAGGTAACTCCCCCCCCCCCCCCGCTTCCCAGTTTCTCCTCGTCTTCTAGCTCTCTCTCTCTCTCGCTTCTAGTTCGTGTCCACGAGAGCGTGGACTCGCTGCCGGGTAACACCTATATACTGATACTGGGAGTTTTTTGGGCATATCAACTGTCAATTTGATGTTTTGCTTTGATTCGAATTCTAATTTAGGGTTCGAGCCCTATTTACTGATACTGGGAGTTTTTTTTGGGCTTTTTCAGGGTTTTGAAATGATGAATAAATTGACTAATAATTATTATCGAGCTCTATAAAATTTCAGCTATGTCACGAAGGATGGATACTAATCCTGTGAATGAGTTTTCTCCTAAGTATTCTCGACAGTTGAGTATGATTTAGCTCACTGACGTTACTGAAATATGGAATGATTAGTGTAGGATATGTTGGTCAGGTTTTGGCAGAGTCAGCTATGTCACGAAGGATGGATACTAATCCTGAATACCATATTTTAAATCCTACAACGCTGCTTAGTTGAAAGTCTTATAATTAGACTTTCTGTTCAGTACCCTTTGACTGCTTAGTTGAAATTCTTAATTAGTAGTAGATAATCTATGGTACGACATCGTGATCAGGACATACTCCCTGCAGCCATTCGACTGGCGAGACATAAACTATGTAGCCGTAGATAAAGTTGACTGTCCTCCGACCCCCATCCCTCGGCAATGATGATACGACAACCTATCACTACATCTTTTAGTAGTAGATAATGTCTTAGCATTACATTATATGGGTTCATCTTGATTCTGTTACATCCTTCAGATACTAGATTCGATAAGAACATATACTACACAATATGTACAGAACATAGATGATTCAAACTAATGTATGCTAGAATGCATTTTGGGTTGTGTTCTGAGCCATTCGTCCCCACACTTGGCAATTATGCAGAACCGTTTGTGGATATACAATCGTCATCCTGATGAATTATTATCTGTGTCAATCTTTGCAGAATTATCTTAAAATGGATATGAATTACTATCTGCAGAACCGTTTGTGGATGTACAATCGTCATCCTGATGACATGTGCGGTGTGCGGGATGAATTTATACAGGGTGTGCAACAGTTCCTGCAGTTTGCCAAGGCGTTCCCTCAGTACATGGACCGTACAAAAATTAAGTGTCCATGTATGAGATGTCGCAACTTGAAATATCATTCGGAAGTGGATGTGACATATCATTTGTATTCGAGGGGTTTCATGCCAAATTATTATCAGTGGACCGCACACGGAGAACTTGTGTCTTTAGCCTCCGAGCCGGAGCCTTATGTGGAGCCTTATGTAGATGTCCACGAGTATGCTGATTACGACCAAGGGTGGACGAACATGGTTTTCGATGCTGCGGGGCCTAGTTTCGATCCGAACAATCAATATGCAGCTGAGGAGGCACCGAATGCCAATGCTGCAAAGTTCATGGAGTTACTGGAGAATGCAAGGACTCCTTTATATCCTGGTTGTGATGACCATTCACCGTTGGAGGTGGTTACAAGATTGTTGAGCATAAAATCAGATTTTAACATGTCTCAAGAATGCTACAACCGAATCCTGGAGTTAATTATAGATATATTGCCGGAGGGTGGCAAGTTACCTAAAGACTTCTACCGATCCAAGAGAATGGTGAGATCACTCTGGATGGGGTATGAAAAAATTGATGCATGTCGCAACGGATGCATGTTGTACTATAAGGACGACAAGGATGAAGACGCCTGCAGATTTTGTGGTGCCGATCGCTTCAAGGCAACTAGTACAAAAAGGACTTCTGGTGCACGCAAGCCAACAGATTCGATGCACTATTTGCCTTTGACGCCGCGGTTGCAGAGGTTGTTTATGGCAAAGGAGACAGCTGATAATATGAGTTGGCACAAGCGAGAACAAATAGATGGAGTACTGGATCATCCATCCGACGGGGAAGCATGGAAGCACTTTGATCGAGTGTATCCCGATTTTGCTTCGGAGCCGCGTAATGTCAGATTTGGGCTTTCCTCCGACGGTTTTACCCTATTTGGACTTTCGGGCTCACAATATTCTTGTTGGCCAGTGATTGTTACTCCGTACAACTTGCCGCCTTGGATGTGTATGAAGACTCCTTACATGTTCCTAACTGTTATTATTCCAGGTCCGAAGAACCCGAAGAGGAACATCGATGTGTACTTACAGCCCTTGGTAGATGAGCTGAATCAGTTGTGGGAAGTAGGTGCAACCACATATAATATTTCCAAAAAGCAGAACTTTCAGATGAGGGCCGTACTAATGTGGACCATCAATGATTTCCTGGCCTATGGAATGTTATCGGGTTGGAGCACCCATGGTCGTCTCGCATGTCCGTATTGCATGGATCGCACTAAGGCTTTCCGTTTGAAACACGGAGGAAAACCGTGCTTCTTTGATTGTCATCGACAGTTCCTGCCAAAGGATCATCCGTACCGGAGGAACAGGAATGCTTTTCGTGCTGGCGTGGTAGAGAAGTCTAGTCCACCACCACGGTGGTCTGGGGACACGATATGGAAAGAATTTAAAGAATTGTCAAGTGCTATTGAAGAGCCTACAGCGGGGTACAAGTGTGATGGATTTGGCCGCGCTCACAACTGGACGAAGAGGAGTATATTCTGGGACCTACCATATTGGAGTGACCATCTGCTCAGACATAACCTGGATGTCATGCATATCGAGAAGAATGTATTTGACAATATAATAAATACTGTGATGGACGTAAAGGGGAAGACGAAAGACAATCCCAAGGCCAGGTTGGACTTAGAAGAAATATGCAGACGTCCAGAGTTGCATTTGATAAAGGAAGGCAGTGGGAAGTATAAGCAGCCCAGGGCCATTTTCTCACTGGACAAGGAGGACAAAGGTAAACTTTGTAGGTGGATCCAGGGGCTAAAATTTCCAGACGGGTACGTATCGAATTTGAGAAGATGTGTTGACCCGAAGGAGAACAAACTACAGGGTATGAAGAGCCACGACTGTCACGTTTTTATGGAGAGGTTAATCCCGATTGCATTTCGGGAATTCTTACCTCATGTCGTTTGGGATCCACTGACAGAGCTTAGCATATTCTTCATAGATCTTTGTTCTTCTAAGTTGCTCGTCGATCGGCTTGAAAAGCAGGAGAAGGACATTACAGTAACATTGTGTAAGCTTGAGAGGGTGTTCCCTCCTGGATTCTTCGACTCTATGGAGCATTTGCCAATTCATCTTTCATATGAGGCACGTGTTGGTGGGCCCGTCGGTTATCGGTGGATGTACCCGTTCGAGCGCCATCTAAACCACTTGAAGAGGAAGGTAAAAAATAAGGCACGGGTCGAGGGTTCTATTTGTGAAGACTATGTCCTTGAGGAGATTACAAACTTCTGTTCAATGTATTTCAAGCCTCATATTGCTACAAATAGAACAAGAGCTCCGAGGAACGACGATGGAGATATAGAATATAATGATGCATTATTGAAAGTCTTCAATGCTCTTGGAAAGCCTTCAGAAAAACTGAAAAAGAGATATTTGAATGATGAGGAACTAAAGGCGGCCCAATTATATATATTACTCAACTGCGAGGAGGATGAAGTAGAAAAGCTAGAGTGGTAAGTGAAAATCTTCAACATTCAAGTCATCTATTTGTTGATTCCGTTATTATAATTTAACGAGTATATCCCGATATTTATTGGTTTTCAGCAAATTTAATGATGAGGTGAGGTCAAGTAGACCATACATTGCAGATGAAGAAGTAGAAGAAGAAATGAGACTTCATTTCCCGTCTTGGTTGACTGCATATGTATGTAAGAAGCTAGTTAGAATCTTCCTCCATTCACAACTGCACAAGAAATAACTTAACATTAAACTTAATTTTGTATATTTTCGTGTTTAGGTCGATCGTCCGGATGTTATTCTTGAGAATGAATCTATTAGAACTCTTGCCAAGGGACCAATTTATGCCGTCAAAGTATGGCCAAGTTATTGCGTGAATGGGTTTAAGTTCAAGTCAACAAATGCTGTCATCAGAGATAGCTTTCTGGATCTTGATTCCACAAAAAACAGTTGCTTGTGTATCAAATCTACAAACTACAAAGATGTCACTCCAAGCAATGATTTCTATGGCGTCTTACGTGAGATCGTGGAATTGACGTACAACTATGGCATAGAGCCTGCCAAGATCGTGTTGTTCAAAGTTGATTGGTTCGATCCCATACAAGATCAAGGATGGAAAATTGACAAACATGGTCTTGTAGATATTAACTGCCGTCGTCGATACCAAGGATACGAACCATTTATCCTAGCAAGTCAAGCTCAACTCGTATATTTTACAACATATCCTAGACGGGGAACAACGAGGTACGACTGGTGGGCAGTATGCAAGACTAAAGTCAGAAATACCTACGACGTCGACGAAGTGGCTTATCAGGAGGACGAGCTTCCTCTTGTACCTAATACAGTTCATGTCGACTCAGCAGAAGTTCCCCATTCAATATCTACTTGTGTAGAAGAGGTACAAGTATCCGAAGGGAAAGACGAAGGAGATGCTAGTGACGATGAGGAGGAAGAGGATGAGGAGGAGGAGGCAAACGAAGAAGTTGAATTTTCAGAGGATGATTGAGAAACTGTGATTTTGATGTATTCATACTTCTGTAATCTTAAATTATGAACTATGATCACTTTTGAAAACTTAAATTATGAATTCCAATGTATACAGATATTTCTAAACTGTCATTGTATTTATTTATATTTTCAATCATAAACTGTGATTTCGATGTATTCATATTTCTGTAGTCTTAAATTATGAACTCCAATGTTATTATCAGCATGGCAGGACGACGCGGAGGTACCTCAGGACGACGCGGAGATAGGCCAGCACGATCCGTGTCCTTAGGTGGACAGAGAGCTCCGTTACAAGAGGATGGCTCTGGACCATCCTCTGACCCGAGCACTCCATTGTACCATACGGTCACAGGTCCGGGTGGCAGTGCACCTGCGACGAGCAGTTCCAGGCTTGCTGAACATACTACTTCCCCTAGCCTTCCTAGCGCTGACAGCAGCATGGCGGGTGGGGAGCAGGTGGAGGAGGTAGTCCCTACTCCCGCCCGTCCCGCCCGGGCGGATCCATACCAGAGCGACCCTGCATGCGTACCTCAGGGCGAGACGAGGATGGAGATTTAGGCCGACGGCCCTACGAAGTAAGTTAAATCAATATTTTATGCATGTCTGTATATATATATATATTCATTAATACGTCGGTTATCGTTGTATACAGATATCGTCCCTCGTCGGTACAGAGAGCGTTGGGCACCTTTCTAAGGTCCAACTATGGGGGTCCGTGGATCAACTACTCGGATGCCTCAGAAGAGAGGAAGGCATTCTGGTTTGCCCACTTCAAGGTAACTAAAGATAGTTAATTTAGTATGATTAATATAATTTTAAGTATTTTTTAGAACTAATTATTTTAATTTGTAATTCTTGTAGAGGACTTATTTTTATCCACCACACCGCACCGAGCAGATTGAGAGGCAGTTTCCTGCCGTCGCCGCCAAGTTGATCCGTGATGCTATTGACGATCAGAAAAAACGTCACCGCTCCGGAAAGCCGATTGCTGGTTGGATCACACCTGACCAGTGGACCACGATGAGGGCTCGATTTGAGGAGCCCGAGTACAAAGAGCGGTCGGAGAAGGCGAAGGCGGCTAAGACGATGGCCGAAAAGTGGTGTGGTGGATCGATTCCTATGACGGAGTATTTCCGTCATCTGGTATGTAATTTATTGTCAAATATAAGAATTTATTGATAGTAGAAGTATATAATTTTCTATTTTACTAAAGAATAAAATGTAACAAACACGCAGGTGAAGCGGGGTGAGGACGCAAACATGGTGACCGTCTTCCTGGCCACCCATCGAAAGGACGGAAAGCTCATCGACGACCAGGCTACTCAGAGCTATGTAAGTACTAATTTAGATTTCGTTAATTTTTAACACAACTTGAAGAATATACAGATAACCATATACTTAATAATAATTAAATATTTTAGACGTTTATTAGGCTAATTTAGGTAAGTACTGATGTATAGAGATGCACAATGATTTCTAGGAAGAGTATGTTAGGCTACGTGATGAGCGTACGAGTGCTAGTGCACAGGCAGATGGAGGGGTTGGTACATCGTAACCCTCTCTGCCTCAGTCGGAGGACGAGCTTTGGAAGACCGCTGTTGGTGGTCTTCAGAGGGGTACGTACTACGGTACGGGGTCCTACGGCATATTTGTTGCGACGCAGGCATCCAGGGCTCCCTCTTCCAGTGTGCATTCACAGCCGTCACAGGCCGAGTCGTCCCGAGTCGAGGAGACCATTGTCCGCCAGATTGCTGAGCTGTGCGACGATATGCTGAGGAGGATTGCTGAGCAGCAAGGGCCTCAGGCGCAAGAGGATGCTGCGTCGGTCACCGCACGCTTTGACGAGCTCGAGCGCACCGTACAGCAAGTACAGGGGACACAGGAGTCCATTCACGACACCGTTACCAGGATAGCAACTTGCATGGAGCAATGCAGTGCCAGACTCCGATCCCTAGAGGAGACGCGGACGTACCCATCTCCAGCGGTTACACTGCCTCCTTCTCCAGCGGTTGCATTTCCTCCTCCTTCATCGTCGTCGGTGGTTCTTACACTGGAGCAGTATGCTTACCTTCTTTCCAGGAGCGGTGATAGGAGCGGTGATGCTCCTCCTGATCAGTCGTAGTCGACATATACATTGTTGTGTGATGGCCATTGTTGGATCTTTTATGTGGTTTTACATACTTTATTCTTATGTGGACACATTATGTTTGACATTGTTATAATTTTTCATAAATCTGTGTTGATTGTGGACACATTGTGTTTCAAACATGTTCGTGATTGTGTGTATGTGTTGTTTGATACTATGTTCGTGATACACAGTCGTTGTTGTAACAAATGGTGCTGCAAATTCTGCAAATTCTGCAAATGCTGCAATTGCTGTAATTTTTTTTAATTTTTTTTTAATATTAGCGACGTTCAGCGACTGTCAGCGACGTCCAGCGACGATATAAACGTCGCTAAGTACGTCGCTAACATTAATGAGTACCGTCGTTAATCGTCACTAAACGTCGCTACACGGACGTCGCTAAAAGTTGCTATATGTCGATAATATAGTGACGTTAAAAAGTCGCAGAACATCGCCATTTGGCTCTAAAGCCAGGTCAGCATCGATGCATGTCAAGTCGCTCAATGTCGCTAGATTACGTCGGTAAATTATGACGTTTTATGTCGCTGGCAGTCGCTAAATTAGCGACGGGGACACGTCGCTAAAGCTCGTCGCAATAGCGACGTATGGCGATGTTTTCTTGTTTAGCGACTAGGTTAATCCCGACTACTTGAAAACGTCGCTAAATACGTCGTTAATAGAAATTAGCGACGTATTTTCCCTTTTTAGCGACGTCTTTATGCGTCGCTGAATTGACAGATTTTAGTAGTGAGTTCAGTCCACTATAGTCGAGAGGATCCGGATGGCGCAGTCAGCAGATTCCAAGCTTCAGCGACTCAGGACAGAGTGTGAGACAGGACGAAGACCAGAATTATGCATTCATGAAGACGGTACACTTAGGCATGGTAAGCGTCTTTGTGTACCCAGTGGAGATATCAGACAGAAGATCATGGCAGAGGCCCACAGTTCGCAGTATTCCATTCATCCGGGTGGTACGAAGATATACCGTGATATCTGTCAGCACTTTTGGTGAAATGGCATGAAGAGGGAGATATCCCGGTTTGTCTTCCGTTGTTTAGTCTGCCAACAAGTTAAGGCTGAACATCAGAGGCCCGCTGGACTTCTTCAGCCCTTGCCGATTCCAGAATGGAAGTGGGAACATGTGACCATAGATTTTGTGACTGGATTACCTTAATCCCCAGCTGATCGAGATGCTATTTGGGTTATAGTTGACCGGCTCACGAAGGTAGCTCACTTCCTTCCGTTCAGAGTTGGTCAGTCGACAGCTCAGTTAGCAGAGATGTACCTCAGGCAGATTGTCAGGTTGCACGGAGTGCCAGTCAGTATCACTTCGGACCGAGATTCAAGATTCACGTCGCACTTTTGGCGCAGCTTTCAAGAGAGTTTGGGGACTCATCTCCAGTTCAGTTCAGCATATCATCCGCAGACAGATGGTCAGTCGGAGCGTACAATCCAGACTCTTGAAGATATGTTGTGGTCTTGTACACTTGACTTCGATGGTTCGTGGGAAGATCAATTGTACCTGGTGGAGTTCTCGTACAACAACAGTTTCCAAGCTAGTATCCAGATAGCACCGTTCGAGGCACTGTATGGAAGGAAGTGAAGATCTCCGCTAGCATGGGATGATGTCGGAAAGAGACAGATGCTCGACCCAGAAAAGATTGCCCAGACAGTTGAAGTGGTCAGAAGAGTCCGGGATCATCTTCGAGTTGCCCAAGATCGCCAGCGCCATTGGGCCGATTTTCATCGACGTCCTCTCGAGTTTTCTGTCGGCGACCATGTATTCCTGAAAATTTTGCCTAACCATGGCGTCATTCGTTTCGACGTACGGGAAAAGCTTAGTCCTAGGTATATAGGGTCGTTCGATATTCTGGAGCGAGTAGGAGATGTGTCCTATCGTCTCGCTCTTTCGCCGTCGCTAAGCGAGGTGCATGACGTGTTCCATGTATCCCAATTACGACGGTATATTCCGGACCCGAGCCACATCCTGGATCATTCGGAATTGGTTGTTGGTACCAACCTTTCGTATGAGGAGAGGCCCGTGTCTATATTGGACCGAAAAGAGAAGACACTCAAGAATAAGACTATCAAGTTAGTCCGAGTCGCTTGGGGTCATCACTCTTTGGGTGAGTCAATGTGGGAGCGTGAGGATGATATCCGATCGCGATATCCCGACTTGTTCGACTTGTGAGGTATAATGTCTTTCTTATGCCTCATGCCTTCGATTCCTTGCTTGAATGAGTGATTGCCTGCCTAGTTATAGCTTGCTTGTGATTAATATAGCTTGTCCTCGTCTCTCTAGCCTCTTAATTAAATTCCAAGGACAGAATTCTTTTAAGGTGGGTAGAGTTGTAATGCATGTGGTTCGTATTACGTATTTTGGAATACGTGTACGAATTTTATCTTGTATTGCATGATTCCTTGCTTAGTTTTCTTCATGGCTTGGTTTATTCTTGGATTGTTCGGCTTAGCTCAGTTTGCTTTGGTTCATTATGAACAAAGGGTGAACCCCCTACCTACCACCACCACTACCATTTATTAACCCATTCTTCCTTCTCTCTCTTCATTACTTTTCTTCTTTCTTCCATTACTTCTTTACCTACCAGAGAGAGGGGTCTAGGCAAGTGCAACTTGCTTTATGGAGGAACTCCAATTTTATTGCTTCATTCTCTTCCTTACAGTATTTTAACTTACTTTAGTACTTGGCATTTCCACTTTCCATGGCTAGATTCTTGTAGATCTAAGTTTATTTTATTTTCAGATTTCCTGGGTTTTGATCTACTTAATCTTGTTATTCCTAAGTTTTGACGGTTCCATGTTGTAGAGAATTTTGTTCTACCCCATTTTGACCTATGGAAGTTCGGATTTGGACTCCGGATGACGGAGTTATGGAGCTTGAGAACTTGGCTCTCATGGTGTTCTTCTTCTCGAAATTTTGGAGAAGATGAACTGTGCTTAGACTTGACCGCATGAATATTTCATGCGGCAAGTGTTCTCCTAGCCGTATGACTAGAAGAACTTTGAGCCGCATAGGCCTACTCCCTTTGAGCCGCATGGGACCCGCTTCTTTCAGCCGCATAGATTTATTCTCTTCTAACCGCATGAACCCGGGTCTGTGCCAGCCGCATGGACTCGCTTTTCGTTAGCCGCATGAGCACCCCTCACTCCTAGCCGCATGGGATTCGGTCAGCTCTACCGCATAAGGGCCGATCCCCGCTGGCCGTATGGGACTTCAACTGACCCGGCCGCATGTACCCTTGCTCGTCCCAGCCGCATGAGGACCCCCTTCCCTTGAGAGCCGCATAGGCATTGATCCTCGATGGCCGCATATACTGCAGTCTTCTTCCAGCCGCATGAGGACCCGAGCCCTCTAAACCGCATGACTCTGAATTTCCCAGCCGCATAAGTTTTCCGCCCATAGCCGCATGAGTGCCCTCCCCTTCCTCCAGCCGCATGGGTTGCCCCTTCTGCCTGCTGCATGGATTCGTCTCTCGTTGGGCCGCATGACTCCTCCCCACGCCTTGTCTTGTTATTTTATTATTATTGCTATTATTCATTTAGTATTATTAACTCATGCCTTGTAACCCTCAGTGTAATTGGGTCTCCTGATTGAATGCTTGTACTATGATGCCTTGTACATGTACCCGAACACGAAAGTGATCCGTCGTGGTGCACTCCTGACAAGTGAACATGACATGACCTGATAGTGGTCCGTCGTGGCGCACTTCTGATAAGTACACTTGACATGGTAACCTGACATGATATATCTTGACAAGCTGTTGCGACGGCTACCTGACATGATATGACCTGTATAATTAACCCGGACACCGTGGGTGATTGTGCTTGTAAAAATAATCCAGTCCTGTCTTGCATCATGTCTAGAAGAGGACTCCTGAGTACCACGGTCAGGAGTACCTACTGAAATGGACTAAGGCTAATAAATAGATTAATACATTAGTCATAAAGAGATCTCCCAGCTATAGGCAATCCCGTTACCTGGGCGCGCCTGGGATCTGTAGCCTGCCGTCGAGTAGGACACATTTTCAGCACACTGTCATGTGTTGCACCCTTCAAGCTACCTAAGGGTACATGCATTTCCTGGACGATGTACCCACCTGAATTCAACCCCTAACTTTCGACCTGGGTAACCTGGATGGTCTGCAGGGCTTGTGGCTGTGGAATAATCTCACTGCATCTTGCTAGTAATTAGGCCTGTGATAACCTTAGTTAGTTAAAGTATGAAGCCGTACTCATTGCTTGGCCGTGATTGATTGAATGAGGAATAATCTGTCTAGTCTTAATCCTGTATAAATTGTTACATGTCCTGAATTTCTTATATTACCCTGCTGATAAATGGAAGAAACCAAGTTCAGTTCAGACGAAGGGTTACAATCCCGGTCCTTGTTTGGTTTAAGGATTGTAACCTGGTTATTTGAATGGTTCCATAGTTATCTCACCGTATATCATTGAAATGTTATCTTCTCCAGTTTACTATATATTATTATCTTCTGTGCTAATTGCTGGTTTTAGTTCCTAAGTGAAGCTTCCTTTGTGGCACTTGTTCTTTCTGGGATCTGACCCAGCTAGTTTTGTATGGCCAGATTTCGGAGCAGCTCCAGAGGATCTACCGACTTTCCAGCCCGATGGTGGTGACTAGACGTAACCAGGGCAACGAGTGTGTTTATTTTTGATCTCCCACTTTATTGTAAAAATATTCTTTTGAGGCATTTAGCCGACGAGCCCCTGTTTAGCTCGATTGCACTTACTTACTGTCTGCCTTCGGACTGTAACATAATTGATAGATCCTAGGGTTGATCATGTATGACTAAAACTCTTGCTAGTCCTAACATTTTGTAACGACTAGCTTCATGATCAACTGAATATGTAATGTTTGGGACGCCTTACTATTATATATTTGGTGATCTAACATCTTGTAACATTTACTTACTTGCTTGTGATTGAGACACTAGGCTTGTTCATGACCATAGGAGACTGTTAGCTTGTAGTAAACCCTCATGTATCTAGACAGCCGTGACCGTATAGCGAGGTGGGTTGCACTTCAATATACGTAGATGGCTATGTCTGCCCCCGCTCTCCAGTATTCTGGTTCTGGGGCGTGAACTGAAGACACTCTGATATTATGTCTTTATAATTCTACTATAATATTTTATGCTATTAGTTCAAAGAAAAATCTACTAGGCATCTAACTTTTAGTTCAAAGAATGACCATTGACTGGAAGAATATCAGGTGCAGTAGAGAATCCCTTTGGGACATTGTGGGATTAAGAACCCAGAACCACGGTTGTTTACTGATTGTTCTTTACAAAGAACAAAGTCCTGTGGGAGGATGACTTGAAAGCCTTAATGAGTTATCGACATATGGGATGTCTGGCGTGCTTTACAGGAAGCACGGGCAGCACAGCACTATAAAGGAGCGCAGTACTCCATGCTACAGTGGGGTAACACCACATGAGGTACCTTATGAGGGTAAATCCTCGTCTTTGGGCCAAGTCACATTGGCGTAGCACCGTACATAGGCAAGAGAGCCTAATACTGTATAATGAAGAGTGGTAGGCAACACTACAAAGAGACTGGGCCTCATGTTACTGTGGATGACACCACATGAGGCATTGCCTCGTCTTAACAAGCCATGTCACGACGGCGTAACACCGCAAGAAAGCGAAAGGCTTCATGTTGGGTAGTTTGGCACTACAAAGAGCCAAAGACTCTTTAAAAGAACTCACCTAGAGTGTATGGAAAGAGATATAGGCCGTCTCTTGAGAGAAATCTTGTAGACATCCAAGATATATACACCAAAATTAGGCTGGCATAAGGCCTTTAATGTGTATCCAGAAGGCAGTTGATGTCATTATATGAGTAGAAAGAATTACAGTTATGGTACATAATTCAAGGCTTAGTCCATTCTTGTATCATGATGTCGTTTAACCCATGCAGGAAGATTCAAGTCCTAGCGATATCTATCCTAATGCATGATGGACAGTCACTATGGGGAACGCTCAACCCATATATAGAGATATGTGGAGGATTGTTGGTATTTTTGGTTGATGTTATTGGTGTTTTGATTTAGAAACTAGAAAGATAGTCCCACATTGAAAAAAAAAAAACTAAATGGATGGTGTCTCTATATAAACATTTGCTTGTGTTGAGAGATCACATGAAGTATGGAGAAGCACATGGGTGCCATGTGGAGGCATTTTTCTAGTGGAAAGAAAGCTAAACCAACAAAGAAGAATTAATGCTTTTTGTCATGCTCATGGGATAATTATCTTATGGAGCTAAGTTCTGAATGGGCTTAGCGACTCCGACTTGGACTCGGGCTCAAGGGCGTAAAGTAGCATTTTGTTGGCGTACTTTACACTTAGCACGTCAGCATCGGCGCAAGGCATATTGTGCGTAGGTTGATGCGCTCGTGCGCTCGTCTCTTTGTGAGTCATAACACAGGTAAAACGCAGGCGCAGCAGGATCGTAAGTGCTGCAGGGTTACGGCGCTGGTCGCGCAGGTGCTGTGGCATGCAGGTGCTGTGGCGCGCAGGTGCTGTAGAGCTGCGGGGCTGCGCGCGCAGGGGCCACGGACTCCTGTGGACTTTGAAGCTACGCATGCAGGTTGACGGGTTGAGTGGCTATGGGGCGCAACTGGCATATGATATGGTTGATTAGAATATTTGAGCTGTTATAGAAAGATATAGTTAATTAATCAGATCTGATCTTTGTGGGATTTGAATTTAATTCATTCAAATCTTTCCATTATTCGCTTATATCATTTCGCAATCAGTTACGGCCTGGATTATGATTAGGGTTTCAGCCATTCTCTATAAATACTCTCTTCGTGTCTTCATTAAGCAGTTTTGCTAACAAATAAAGAGACGAAGAGATAGTGCTGATGCCGCCATTGAAGTCCAAAGGAGTTCTTCGAGTTCGTTAAGGAGGTGACAGCGAGCGTTCCAGAAGTTCTTTTAAACTTGCTGGTTTCTGGGAGCAGATCGCAATTGGACGAATCTTGCTTTGCGCAACAGTGATATTTATCACCCCAGCAAAGTCATTGACTCCGGTTGAGAACGAGTATTCATCTCTCTCTTAGGAGAACGAATTTATTCGTCTCTCTGAAATAAGAGATCGAGATTTCCATTATCTCTCTCCTAGGAGAACGAATTATTTCGTCTCTCTGAAATAAGAGATCGAAATTTCCATCTTCCATCTAAGATATGTTTCGGGAATAACAACATGTTCTCCTCATCTGAAATCTGAAGAAGTTCTGCTAGGATATGAATTGGAATAGGGTGAGACTCCACATTTTGGAATAATGAAGAGAAGTGATTGACAAAGGCATCATAGATATCTTCATGTGTAGTAGTAAGTTATCCATTAGATTTTTGAATACTATGAATTGTATTCCTACTCTTTCTTGTAGTGGCAGTTAGATGGAAAAACTTTGTATTCCTATCTCCTTCTTTCTACCAGGAAATACTTGATCTCTACTTCCAATAGAGTTCCTTCTGTAGGTAAAGCTTGTTAAGAAGGATTTGTACTCTTCTCTGTAATTGACATCAGTCGGTTGTTGGGCTTGAATATGCTGAAGTGTGTCTTCATAATATTTAATGTTATTAGACACATTTCCCAGTTAACAGTTACCCCAAGAAAGAAGTTTAGGTAATAAACTTTTCAGTTTATTTTTGAAGATTGGAGGAACTTGTTCGATTCTAGGAATCTTTGAGAAAATGGTGGTAATCTGTATGTAGAGCCCAAGTTGCTTCAAAGCGGACATGTATTTTCTTTTTCCTGGAGTTGGTGTTGTGGAGTAGTAGGATTGGATTGTGGTCACTATTGATGCTTGGAAGATGAAGCAAGCCAACATTAGGATGACGAGAATGCCATTGGGTATCCGCCATTGCTCTATCAAGTCTTTCCGCAACATTGTACAGAGATCTTCTCCTATTGTTCCAAGTATAGGCAGGTCCCTGATAGCCAAGGATTTATGATTGTTGTAGCTAAAAGTATTCCCTCCTCGCTTCTCTTCTGCAGATAATAAACTATTACAGTCACCAATGCATAGCCAAGGATATGTAATAGAATCGATTATGTTCTCCAATTGCATCCAGAATGATTCCCTGTTAGCTACCAATGGAGGGCCATATATACAAAATATGTGCCAAGGTTGCGAATATCCCAACTGGTGTATGGTGGAGTGAATGCAGTTGACACTTGTTGATACTATATTCAAATTAATGTTTGAATCCCAACAGAGAAGAAGACCACCTGAAAGACCATTAGAGGATATAGCACTGTAGTTATGAAACCCAAGATTTTGAGCAATGGCAGTTGCTGCTGTTGACGAGCATCTAGTCTCGGAAATGAAAATGATTTTTGGTTTAGATGCACGGAGGAATGATTGTAAACTTCGAATTGTTGGGTCATTCCTCAATCCACGACAATTCTATGAGAAAATTATTTAGATAGAGGCTGTTCAAGGCCAGCCGTGCCTGCATCATCATTGGAAGGTAATGTAGGTCATTTACTTGGTCTTTCAATATCAGTATTAGTATCTGTCTCTGGGAAGTTGACAAGTCTTAGCCGCTTGGATTTGGTAACCGACAAGGGATTAACTTTCTGAGTGTGTTCTTCAGTGGTAATACTGGATGTCGAGGAAGAAAAGACGGGGGTAAGAGCATTGATGAGGGCAGTAAAAGTGGATTTGGATGGGGAGAGACAGTGATTGGATTTGGGAGTAGTGGTTCACATATGTTAGATAAAAAGGGGGTTACAGGATACTCAGGAGATGAGGCTATATGTTTAGAGGAGTGGGAAGGGATATTTTGATCATGACAAGTTTTTGTTAAGGTTTTATGATGGTTAACAACATCTATGCTTGTTGTGTCAGGCTTTAGTGAAGGTTGGTCAGAACATGCCTCATGGGAATGGCTTAGTATGGAAGTGAACCCGACTTTAGTGAGAGTGGAATCAGTTGGGAAATTGACCATTTTGCTCAAAGTGTGGGGGGGGGGTTCTTCATATCCGAAATAGGGGGATAGTGGGATGTAACTGCTTCATCACCGTCCCAGAGATCTCCGATAAACCATCTGTAACCGTCGCCGGAGTTTTGATAATTAAGGGACTACTTTGTAGGCTGGAAGTAGGTGTGCAATCAGAGGTGGCCTTCGAAAGAGCTTGATGAATGACTGATGGGGAGGGCGCAGTTGAAGAAGTAGAGGATATAGGATCAATAGCCATAGGGAATGTATCAGAATACGTAAGGAATGTATCAGAAGATGTAGGGGTAATAGGTTTGGGTGGTTAATGTTGGATTTTTTTAGAAGAGGAAGATCTGATAGAAATATTACGACATTGACTCTTGGCTTTGAATCTGTCAGCATGGGTAATACATATTCAAGGTTGTGAAAAGCACTAAGCGCGATGTGTGAGACGCGTCTCACGGTATCGGTATTTATATACTGATACGTACCTTGTACTGTATTTAGTATTTTCTTGATTCCGAGAATGCTTTGAAATTTTTCTAAAATTGTATATATTTCTTATTGATCGGCATGCCACCGATGTATCGGTATATATCGACGGTTGTCATTCTCATTGTACGGATTTCTGACAATTGTCAGGTGACCCGTATTTTGACTTGTCTTTTTTGTTTTGGTTTAAATCTTGACTTGGTTTAAATTGGTTTGGTTCAACTTGGCAGGACTTGGTTTGGGTTGATTTTGGATGAGGAGTTTTATATAAAAACCAACTTCTCTCTCTCCTCCATTATTTCATTTCTTTTCTTCCTCTTCATCTTCTTCCTCCAACCTAAGGCAAGTATATCTTGCCAAATGTTAGAAAATGCTATTTTTATTTGTCTATTATCTTCCTCACATGATTCTAAGACTCTTTAGTTCTTGGCATTTTTTATTTTGGTGGTTCAAATTTTGTAGATCTAAGTTTATGTTATTTTTGGTTTTTCTTGGTTTTGATCTATCAAACTTACTTGTTTTCGAAAACTAATTGTTCCATGTGGTAGAGAATTTGATTCTACACAATTTTTATTTTTGAAAAGTTAGATTTCAACTTGTTTTGAGGAAGTTATGGCCAAAAGAGATTTGGACATCTTCTATGTTCATCTGTCCTGGTTCTGGCAGGGACGATGAATAGTGCTGGCCGTATAGTGCTGGCCGCATAGCTGCATAGTGCTGGCCGCATAGCTGCATAATGCTGGCCGCATAGTGCTGGCCGCATAGCTGCATAGTGCCTGGCCGCATAGATGCATAGCGCCTGGCCGCATAGTGTCAGTCCGTATAGATGCATAGCGCCTAGCCGTATAGTGTCAGTCCACATAGTTGCATAGTGTCTGGCCGTGTAGTGCCAATCCGCATAGCTGCATAGTGCCTGGCCGCATAGTGCCATTCCGTATAAGCCGCATAGTGCCTGGCCGCATAGTGCCAGTCCGCATAAGCTGCATAGTGCCTGGCTGCATAGTGCCAGTCCGCATAGATGCATAGTGCCTAGCCGCATAGTGCCAGTCCGCATAACTGTATAGTGCCTATTTTGGCTATTTATGGCTATTTTATGTCCTATTTGGCTGATTTGTGGCCAGAATTTCTCCCAACTCCCAACATGAAAGTTGTAGATCTTTGTCATGGCTTCAAAAATCTTCTTGTTTCACTTTAATTGGAGTTCATATGCAATTGATAACTTCAATCATAGTTTTGATCTTTTTGGCATGTTTTCTGTACTTGACGTTTTTGAGGTTTCCTTCGACTGTAATAAATTATTATCATGATTAGATGATTTTGTACAGTTAGAGAATAATTGTACCCTCTTATATTCTTAACACTAGCACAGATTCAATTATTGTTTTATGTCAAGTAGTACTTTTATTTATTTCTTCTCCCATGCCATGATACGTCTTTTATCTAATTCTTTCTACATGCGATCCTTATTGTCATGTTTGCTTATTCTTAGATAGTGGTTCGTCGTGGTGCACTCATGAATTATGTCTCCTCTTTGCTTAATCTAGATAGTGGCCTGTCGTGGTGCACTCATGCTACACGTCTCTTCTCTGCTTATACCAGATAGTGACCCTTTGTGGTGTACTCTGGTACATGTCTTTTTTTGTTTACATGATGGTGATCCGTCGTGGTGCACTCTTGAACATGTCTTTACATGCTAACATGATAGTGGCCCGCTGTGGCACACTCTTAACAAGCAACCTTAACATGATAACTCTTGATAGTGGTCCGTTGTGGCGCACTCTTGACATGACAAGTAAACCTAACATGACATGCTTAATCAAGATGTTGTTGCGATGGCTATTTCTCCTTGCTAATGTAACTCTTTTGGACATCGTGGTTGAATTCTTTGTGTATGCGTGTACAAGCTACATGTCTCGTATTGCATCATGTCTAGGATATGGATTCTTGATTACCACGGTCAGGGATTCATACTGAATCCGACTAGGATAATGACTATATTGATCAAGTAGTCCATGAAGAGATTTTCCAGCTACAGGCAGTCTCGTTATCTGGGCGCTTTAATTGGACTTGTAGCCTGCCGTCGAGTAGGACACATTTCTAGCACACTGTCATGTGTTGTACCCCCAAGTCATCTAATCCAACTCTCTCAACTTGCAACTGGATAACCTGGATTAAGTCTGCAGGGCTTGTGGTTGTTGGAACATCTCATTGCATCTTGTTAGTAATTAGGCTTGTGATAACCCTAGTTAGTTAAAGTATCGAGTCGTACTCATTGCTTGGCCGTGATTGATGGATGTAGTCCAGTCCAGTTTAGTTTTGTCTAGGCAGTGTCCGTATGTTTATTTCAGTACATTGTTGTTTATGCTTTACTTTTGTCGATAAATGATTATAGACGAAGTTCTGTTCAGAAGAAGAGTTACAACCCCGGTCCTTGTTTGGTTTACGGGTTGTAACTTGGATTCCAAAATAGTTCCTAAGTCATTTTTCATTTGTCGTCCTATTCAGTACCCACACGCTATACATGCTTTTTATGCTAAACATTGATTAGAGATTAAGTTCTGTTCAGGAGAAGGGTTACAACCCCGGTCCTTGTTTGGTTTACGGGTTGTAACTGGACTTCTGGAATAGTTTCCAAGTCATCTTATCATTGTCGTTCTATATAATTATCACAGGCTCTCATTCCCTAGTTACATAACATGCTCACAAGTCTCAGTTATCTACATGCTCACAAGTCTCAGTTATCTAACATGCTCACATGTTCCACTTACCGTACATGTTCGCATGTACCATTTCTCTTACATGGTTTAGCTATGTCACAAGTTCTCTGTTTAATTCACAAGTCTACAGTTTACATTAAGTCACATGTTAATTACCTTATGCTCAAAGTGGCTTACTTATTGTCTTTTCTATTTCTCGGGATAAGTGCATTGGTAGTACACGAGTCTCGATCTGCTTTTACTTAATTGTATCTCTAACCATTGCTATGTTAGTCATTGCTGGTTTTAGTTCTTAGTTTGGCTTCCTTTGTGGTACTTGCTATTTGGGGTCTGATCCCACTGGTTTCGTTTGGCAAGATCTGATAGAGGAGCCCAGAGGATCTTCCGTACCATCTACTCGACGGTGACTATCCGGAGCACCAGAGTACCTGAGTGAATTTCTTGTTTCATTCTCCCACTTGATATGTACATTATTCTTTTGCGGCGTTTAGCCTCCGAGCACGTGTTTAGCTCGTGTTTTGGTTCTTGATATTTAGCATACGGGCCTAAACATGATGTGCGTATTCTAGACTATAGCTAGAGCTTATCATGTATGACTATTACTCTTGCTAGTTTTCTATTTTGGTATGACTAGCTTCATGATCATCCATATATAAATGGTTTGGGACGCTTTACTATTGTATGTCTGATGATCATACTTCTTGTACCTTGTATAATTGCCTGTGATTGAGATACCTAGGAACGCTTGACCTAGGATCGACTGTTGGCTTGTAGAAGTAACCCCCATGTCTTGACAGCTTATACGTGATTTCAGAGTAGTGGTGTACTTTGGTATTACGTAGTTGGCCTTGTCCGTCCCCACTTGCCAGTATTCTGGTTCTGGGCGTGACACGAGGCGGGCGGGCACCTTCTGCCTATCGTCTAGCCCACCTAGACGGGTGCCTAGGCGGCCGCCTAGATCTAGGCGATTCAAAAATAAAAAGAATCCAAAAAATCTACTAAAATATGCAGAAAAAATCCATAAAGCCCCAAAACATGCATAGTCAGACGTCAAGGGGACTATGCAGGCACCTAAACAGACACCTAAGCGGGCATCGGGCGGACACCCGGCGCCTAGCGCATAGGCGGCCGCCTTTTAGAACAAAGCACATATCGAGAGATCAAGGCGTTTGCCGAGAAGGGATAGAACATGACTTCTTTGTTCCTCCGACCAGTTGTCATTGTTCATATCAGTGTATTCCTTGTGAATACTGCACTTCTTAATACTGTGGCCCAAACGCCCACAGAATTGACAAAATTTTGGGAGGCGCTCGAATTTTATTTGAACATTGCACTCCGAGTCCTTGCTCATTGCCACTTTGAGATTGCGTGGAAGGGGTTTGGAAATATCGATCTTTACTCTGATACGAGCAAACAGGACCCACTTATTGGCTTCTTGATTTGTTGGCGGAGTGATGGTACCAATCCTTGATGCAACAGTAGATACGAACTCTTTGGTCAATAGATTCACAGGTAATCCATGAAGTTGAATCCAGAATTTGCTTTCTGTGAACTTATAATCTGTGGGGGCTTGTTGGGCAAAGACCTTTCCATGATCAGCATGTGATTATTGATCTTCCAAGGACCATTATTGAAGACAAACTCTAAATCCTCCTCCAAGTCAAATTTGGCAGGGTAAGAACCTTCAAAATATTCTGAAACTTTGACAGCACCTTTGATTTTCCATATTTTTGGGACAGTGGAGATGATGATATGGGGCGGATAAGTTTTGTGGGTGAGCGGTTTGAAGAATAGATAGAGTTTCCAGTCGGCTTGAGGGTTACTGTGGGAGGAAGATATTTTGTTGTCATCAACATCTGGACTGATGGGGGAGAAAAGGGTGGCAAATTTGGCGAGCACTTCTTCATAATTAGAAGTTGAATGGTTGTCCATGGCAGAGTGAAACAGAGATGTGTGGCGAGGAAGAGAAAAGAGTGAATAGATTAGGGATGGCTAAACACCTCAAGAGGAATTGTAGAGGAAGAAAGGGCGATCTCTAACAAAGGAATCCGCAGGGGAAGGGGGGGGATGACTACTTCAATTTAGTGGAAGAGAGGAATGGCAATGGCGTTTGTGATGGGAAAGAAACGCGGAAAACCTTTCCCCAAACCGGAGAGTACCTGCGAGAGGACCGAGCAAACAACGCACGAACCAAAAACGAACACACAAAGCAAACCACGCAGACACAGAGAATTTTTTGACGTGGAAACCCTTGCGGGAAAAACCACGGGACGATCGGAGTCCAACCCTGAGAAGCCTCCACTAATGGAATAGAAGAATTACACCCTCTACAAACTCCTCCCGATCCAAATCGGATCCCCACAACACTCAGAGACAAGAACAATGATTACAAGGCTACGAAGAACGAGAACGACGAGTAGAGATTACCCGAAACACGATCTCCTTCGAAAACGACCTTCAATCCTCCGTCTTCTTCTCCGAAGTTGCAATGGCACTCTTGCCTCCTTCTCTCTCAAACTTTGTGTTGTCCAATACTTGCGATGATCAATTAGGGTTGAGAAAACTCAATATAACTCCCCAATCCCGCAACCAACCTGGACCGTTGGATTAGATCCAATGATGAAAACTCATCCATAATCCCGCTTCAGCCCCCGACAACACAGAGTTCGGCCAGAACTCTGTGCGGGGCAGCCAGCACCTACTGGCCAAACGCTGGAACAGCCAGACCGAGTTCGGCCAGAACTCGGCCTGGGACCGAGTTCGGGCCGAACTCGGATCCTCTGCTCCCAGAAGCTCCAGCAGCAGCAGCAGCAGCAACGTCGCCTACTTCCCGAGCTTCTCCGACTTCGGACGGCGCTCGTCGCACTCCGGGGTCTTCTCCACATAGGTTGGGAACCCCACCCACTCCAACAAATCTCCCCCTTCACAACTATGGGGAGGACGTCGTCATCCCGACGATCTGCCTGCAGTACTCGAACTTCCCCCTTGGTAGAATCTTCGTAAACATATCAGCTCCGTTGTCGTCTGTATGCACCTTCTCAAGCGCCGCGTCCTTCTTCTCAACCACATCCCGTATCCAATGATACCGGGTCTCGATGTGCTTGGACCGGCTATGAAACGTCTGATTCTTCACAAGGTGGATCGCACTCTGACTGTCGCAAAGCAAAGTATACTGCTCTTGCTTCAGTCCCATTTCCTGCAACAGCTTCTTCATCCACAACAGCTCCTTGCAAGCCTCCGTCGCCGCAATGTATTCCGCCTCCGTCGTCGACAAGGCAACACACTTCTGCAACCGCGACTGCCACGACACTGCTCCTCCTGCAAACATCATCACGTAGCCCGAAGTCGATCGCCTCGTGTCTACATCTCCAGCCATATCAGCGTCGGTATACCCGACCAGCTTCGGCTCGTCACCACCAAAAGAAAGTCTCCAACCGGCAGTGCCCTGAAGGTATCGTAGAATCCACTTGACCGCACTCCAGTGTACCCTTCCAGGATTTGAAAGATACCTGCTAACCGTACCAACTGCGTGAGCAATATCTGGCCTCGTACACACCATAGCATACATCAGGCTTCCCACAGCTGAGGCATATGGAACCCGCTCCATATCTTCCTTTTCGTCCTTGGTAGATGGACACTGCTCCTCAGTGAACTTAAAGTGAGCCGCGAGGGGGGAACTCACTTTCTTCGATCCGTCCATCCCGAAACGCTGAAGTACCCGATGAATGTACTTCTTTTGGGACAAGTGTAGCAGCTTGGACTCTCTCTCTCGGCTGATCTCCATCCCAAGAATAGTCTTCGCTGCGCCCAAATCCTTCATAGAGAAGGCCGCGCCCAGTTGGCGCTTCAACTCCGCTATCCTAGTGGCATTCCGACCCACTAATAGCATATCATCTACATAGAGCAATAAAATGATGAAATCATCATCGACAAAATACCTCACAAATGCACAATGATCCGACGTCGTCCGTGCATAACCATGCTCCCCCATAAACGACTCGAACTTTCTGTACCACTGCCTCGGAGCCTGCTTCAGACCATACAAGCTCTTCCTCAACCGGCAGACCAAATGTGACTTGCCCTTCTCACAGAATCCCTCCGGCTGCTCCATGTACAACTCCTCCTCAAGGTCACCGTGGAGGAACGCCGTCTTCACATCCATCTGCTCGACCTCCAAGTCGAAACTGGCTGCTAACGCTAGCACCACCCGAATAGACGAATGCTTGACGACAGGCGAAAAGATCTCATCATAATCCACGCCTTTCCGCTGACCGTAGCCCTTGACTACCAGCCTCGCTTTGTATCGAGGGCGAGTAGCATCATCCGTCTGCTTCACTCTGAACACCCATCGATTCTTCAAAGCCTTCTTGCCCTTTGGCAACCGTACCAGATCATAAGTAGAATTGGTGTGCAAGGAACTCATCTCCTCCTGCATAGCCACCATCCACTCCTGCCTGTGTTCGTCTTCCATAGCCTCTGCGAAACTTCCGGGCTCTCCCCCGTCAGTCAATAGCACATACTCATCCGGCGAGTATCTCGTAGATGGTCGACGATCCCTGTTGCTCCTTCTCAGTGGAGCCACTGGTGCTGGCTGTATACCGACAGCCTCCTCCCCTTCAGAAACTGCCTCCCCGGCATGCTCATCCTCCTGAGGGACACCCTGACCACCATCAGCAGGCTGATGATCAAGGTTGGGAGCAACTCCATGTACCGGCTCCCCCATAACTGGATCCTCCGCGATGTCCTCTGGAAACTGCTCGAAGCGAAATGACTCTAACTCAGGCAATTCCTCAGCCTCAGAAGGCGTCTCGGAATCCTGAGTGTTGGTCATGGTCTGATCCTCGACGAACACCACGTCCCTGCTTCTGTAGAGCTTTCCTTCCACTGGGTCGTAGAGTCTATAGCCAAACTCATCCCGACCGTAGCCGACAAAGACGCATCGCCTCGTCTTCGGCTCAAGTTTGGTCCTCTCGTCCTTCGGTACATGCACGAAGGCCTTACAACCAAACGCCCGCAGGTGACTGTATGACGGCTCTTTGTCGTACCATACTTTGTCAGGCACATCACCCTGCAAAGGAGCACTAGGAGACAAATTAATAATATAAGCAGCTGTGAGAAGAGCCTCACCCCAATAACTGCCCGGCAAGTTTGCTTCTGACAGCAAACACCGCACCCTCTCCATCAGTGTCCTGTTCATGCGCTCCGCTACACCATTGAGCTGAGGTATCTTTGGCGGAGTCTTCTGGTGTCGTATCCCTTGCTCTCTGCAATACGCATCAAAGGGACCGATGTATTCGCCGCCATTGTCGGACCGAACACACAACAACTTCTTGCCCGTCTCCCTTTCAACGGAGGCCTGAAACTCCTTGAAAGTAGGCAGCACCTGATCCTTGGTCTTTAAGGCATAGACCCAAACCTTCCTGGAACAGTCATCAATAAAAGTCACAAAGTAAGAAGCACCACCAAGAGATTTTACCTTCATAGGACCGCAGACATCCGAGTGAATCAACTCGAGCAACGCCGGCTTCCTCGAACTTGGGTGACTCTGGAAAGACACCCTATTTTGCTTCCCAGCCAAACAGTGCGTGCACTTCTCCAACTTTGTAGACTTGAGCCCCGGAATCACCTTCCTGTTCACCAAGTAGCTCATCCCCTTCTCGCTGATATGGCCGAGCCGCCTGTGCCACAACTCGGTAGACGCATCACTGACTGCGTTCACCTCCTGTGCCCCCTGTGCGCTCCCCTCCATATAGTAGAGACCGGACTTCTTGCTTCCTCTGGCAATCACCAACGAACCTCTGGAAAGCTTCCACTGACTATTCCCGAAGAGACTGAAGAATCCCTCGTCATCCAACCTTCCAACCGACACCAGGTTGAAACGGATATCAGGGACATGACGAACATCCTTGAGAACAAGAACCGCACCCGTCTTCGTTCTCAAATGCACATCTCCAATGGCAACCGCCTTCGACACATCTCCGTTGCCCATCTTCAACACGCCACAGTCGCCTGTCGTGTAAGTGGCAAACAGTGCCCTATTGTGAGATACATGTGCTGAAGCCCCTGAGTCCACCAGCCAAGAATTGTCATCGCAGGCGAGGTTAGTAATGACCTCATCACCTACGACGATCACATCGCCTCCATGCGTCGAGGCCGCCGCTGTAGTGTTCTCTTCTTGCTTCCCCTTGTCGCCCTTCTTCTCTCTCTTCCAAGCGAAACAGTTCCGCTTGATATGGCCCTTCTTACCGCAATGATAACACTCTGAGTCCTCGTACCGACCCTTGGACTTTCCCCTGCTCTTGTCTCTGCCACCACCTGGACCCCTGCTTTTGCCCCTTCCGCGGCTCTCTGAAACCAATGCCTCTGAGTGGTGGGATGTGGATGAAGTGCCCTGAGAACGTCTCCGCATCTCTTCATTCAACACCCCGCTCTTGGCAAACTCCAGACTGACCACGCCCTCTGGAGCAGAAGCGATCATAGATACTCGTACGGTCTCCCACGAGTCTGGCAAGGTACACAGCAGCCACAGTCCCTGAACTTCGTCGTCGAACTTGACTCCCATAGAAGACAGCTGGTCAACCACGCCCTGGAACTCACTCAAGTGATCCGTAATAGACGCCCCATCCTTGTACCGCAGACCCATCATCGTTCGGATCAGGAACAACTTGTTTACCCCGGTCTTCTTCGCATACAAGGATTCCAGCTTATCCCACAACGTCTTCGCGTGCTCAATATTGGCAACGTGATTGTACGCGTTCTCATCAACAAACTGCCGTATGTACCCACACACCTGTATGTGCTCGAACTTCCAGTCCTCCTCGGATTTATCACTGGGCCTCTCGGTTGCAAACACAGGTAGATGCAGCTTCTTGACAAATAGCAAATCTTTCATCTTGCTCCGCCAATAATGATAGTTTGTGCCATTAAGATTCACCATGCGCACCGGCTTCGCGTCCATCTCTCCTCTCTGGTTCCTCTGTCAACTCCTGACACCCTTTGAACCCAAAGCTCTGATACCACTCTGATGGGAAAGAAACGCGGAAAACCTTTCCCCAAACCGGAGAGTACCTGCGAGAGGACCGAGCAAACAACGCACGAACCAAAAACGAACACACAAAGCAAACCACGCAGACACAGAGAATTTTTTGACGTGGAAACCCTTGCGGGAAAAACCACGGGACGATCGGAGTCCAACCCTGAGAAGCCTCCACTAATGGAATAGAAGAATTACACCCTCTACAAACTCCTCCCGATCCAAATCGGATCCCCACAACACTCAGAGACAAGAACAATGATTACAAGGCTACGAAGAACGAGAACGACGAGTAGAGATTACCCGAAACACGATCTCCTTCGAAAACGACCTTCAATCCTCCGTCTTCTTCTCCGAAGTTGCAATGGCACTCTTGCCTCCTTCTCTCTCAAACTTTGTGTTGTCCAATACTTGCGATGATCAATTAGGGTTGAGAAAACTCAATATAACTCCCCAATCCCGCAACCAACCTGGACCGTTGGATTAGATCCAATGATGAAAACTCATCCATAATCCCGCTTCAGCCCCCGACAACACAGAGTTCGGCCAGAACTCTGTGCGGGGCAGCCAGCACCTACTGGCCAAACGCTGGAACAGCCAGACCGAGTTCGGCCAGAACTCGGCCTGGGACCGAGTTCGGGCCGAACTCGGATCCTCTGCTCCCAGAAGCTCCAGCAGCAGCAGCAGCAGCAACGTCGCCTACTTCCCGAGCTTCTCCGACTTCGGACGGCGCTCGTCGCACTCCGGGGTCTTCTCCACATAGGTTGGGAACCCCACCCACTCCAACAGTTTGCAGTTGATGGATGCCATCAAGAAGATGGCATGGCTGATTCTTCGTGTTCGCTGTGATATATTTGTAGCAACTCTAGTGCAAAGAGAAATACGTATTTACATTTCTTGTACTCGTTCTATCTTGTTGTAGCAACTGCGATTGCAAAGAGAAGAACGTGTCTACTATTTAAACCTCTGAAGTCAATTCGTAATCTTCTCCTTGGTGGATCAGAGTTTGTGTTCATAATCTGTCAGCGGCCATTCTCTGCACGAGAATTCCCTGCACAGAAATCATCTGCGCAGACATTTTAAGCAGATTATTCCCGACGCGTTACACTGCCTTTTGTGTCCGTTTTCGTGATCCAGAAGCAACAGAAACCTAAGTAACTTTCTAGCATATCTCACCAAACTTGCCGATCTACCAATTCTTTTCCATCGGATTGACTACTGAAGTTGTTGCATTGTCTGCAGTCTATTTCTAATTCAATCTATTGAGTAGCAAACACATTTTCCTCTGTTAAGCCAATTAAGACAGATGTGCCTCTTCATTGTAGTTAAGTGTGCTGTGTTAGTCTCCATTTATTGTGGGAAAGTAATACCATTTCCTACATTCAGGCTGGATTTGTTATGCCGAGAAGACGCTTCGGTCATATATTTTACCCTACATAAGTGGGTTAATTAGTTGTACCCCCTATGGTTTGTACGTATTTTGGTAACTATTCCCGTTGTTTCAAAAATAAAGAACACCCCCCTGGCTGCTTAATTTTTCACTCATTTTCTTCTATGCACCAGGGGGTACAACTAATTAACTTTATAAACCAGGGAGGTGTTCTTTATTTTTAAAACAATAGGGACAGTTACCAAAATACGTACAAATCATAGGGGGGTACAACTAATTAACCCTACATAAGTACATATCCTCTGTTAAGAGGATATTGTCCGGAAGATGGGTCTCATGTATGCTATATCCGATAGCTCAAGTATGTAAAAAAAGGTACACAGTGTTGGTATGGGAATCGGTATCGGACCATTCCTATGAGTATCATGATCGACGGTATCGGCAATATTGGCGGTTTCAGATCGGAGTATCGGAATTTTTTGGTATCGGAAACAAATAATTATTAATAAATATTATATATATTTAGGCATAATTTTAAGTATTTCGAGTATTATTTCTTAGTAGAAATTGAATAAAATAGTAGTAACCTTTGCCGATTGGTTTACAAGTGATAGATAATTTTTTTTTACATGATTTACAACCGTACTATGTTTTTACGCAATTGCTGATTGGTCTTTTTCGTTCAATTTTCTTTGCCGAGTTGACTGAAAAATAGTTCCCAAATGTAGATATCTGGTATCAGTCGGTATCGGATCCGGACATGCCAAACCGTATCGGTATCGTCTGTGAACTATGACCTTCTTACGATTGGTTTGTCAACTAGGCTTCTAAGATAATGAATTTTCTGTTGAACATTGCCTTTCTTCAAACTTTACTTGCTTCTGTTGTCTGAACAACCTTGGTGGATTTTGGATTGTCATTCCCCCATATCCTATAGATGTGCTCTCTATGTGAAAGTTGCCATGGTTCAACAGTTCAAGTTCAGCATCATCATATGCTACGTTGAGATGTTTCATAAAGTATAATTGAACTTTGATGCTAATCTTTGAATCTTGAATCCTGGAAAGCTGTTGGGTACTTCTAGATGTGTTTCTTTTATTTGTCATCACGACTGTTATGTATAGTAATGTGGCACACTGGCCTATCTAGTTTCCTATCTTGATATATTTGTTATATACCATGTATTGTATCATTCAGTAGAAAAAAGTGTATCTTGATTAAAGAAGGGTGGGGTAGGGGGGGTGGGGTGGATCAGTACTGGATCGTGGTGTTCACTGGGCCGGTTCGGCCCGGGCCCGCCCGTGGACCGGACCGGCCCGCCCCCCTATAAGCCCGGACCGGCCCGCCGTGGGCCCGAACCGGCCCGGCCCCCCACGCTCATTCGGTTCGGGTCGGCCCCCCCCCCCCCCCCCCCCCCCCACAGCCCGAGCCCGGCCCGGCCCGGACCGGTCTTATTTTTTTTATTTTTTTATTTTTTATTAAATAGGCCCGGCCCGGTTGGACCGGCCCGGCCCGGCCCGCTGGGACCGGTCCAGCTGCAGCCGACCGTTGGAGGCCTTTTTTTTTTTTTTTTTTTCAAAGTTTTGACCGTTGGGGGGGGGGGGGGGTTCTTTTACCAAAATACCCCTCCCATATAGCCGTTATTAAAACGTTGGGAGGGGTATTTTGGTCTTTTTTGGCCTAAAATTACCAAAATAACCCCAAAAAATTCCTATAAATAGTCCAAAAATCCCATTTTTTTCAAACACAACTCATTCCTCACAAATTCTCTACATCTCTCTACGGTGCTCTGGTGTTCTACGACTTTCCCTCCCCGGTGCTCTACGGCTTCCCGATCTCGCTCCCAACTCCATTCCGGCTCTACGGCTTCCCGATCTTCCTCTCAATCTCTTACTTTCTTCTAACGTAGTTTACTTTATTTTATTTTATATATGGCTGGTGAAGGTTCAAACCCACCTGATCTTGCTGGACAGACTTACCATTATTTTAGTAATTTTTTTGACGGTAATGAAATTCCACCTGAGCAAGTAGCCACCCATCCGATTCCGGAGGGGTGCCAACCATCTCCTCCGGAAGTAGCTAGTACCACCCAACGTCCTGAAAAGAAAAAAAGGTCTAAGTATTGGGATTATTTTACTATAATTTTTTAAACTAATCCTGATGGTTCGTTTGTTTTAGATGCCAAGGGGGAACCGAAACCGTACAAGGCGCAATGCAAGAAATGTTGCAACCAGTACGCATGGAAGAAGGGCGGTGGCACCGGGACTATATCCAGACACTACGACACTTGCTACGGGAAGGACACACTTCAAGCGTCCCAAACCCAAATAAGCTTCGACGCCACCGGTTCTTCAATTGGTAACTTTACTTATTCAGCTGCTAGGCATAAAACCGAATTAACTAAACATATTATTCGTGACGAACTTCCTTTCATGACGGGTGAAAGCGAATCTTTACGAGATTATGTATCACTTTCTCTAAACCCCTCCTTTACTAAAGTGAGTAGGCAACAAGCTCGAAAGGAGGCCGTTCGTCTCTTCAACGAGCAGAAAGCCGCTTTGAAAGCGGATTTTGAAAATATTAGTAAGTTAGCTATTACTTCTGATATTTGGACTACTAAATGGAGTTATGCTTATATTTGTATTACTGCACACTATATAGATGCACAATGGATGTTGCAAAAACGCATCATCTGTCTTAAACTTATAGAATGTCCACACACGGGCGCTGTAATTTCAAGTGAGATTTCAAGACACGTGCGTGAATATGATATTCACGCTAAAAATTTTTCTGTCTCTTTGGACAATGCATCAAACAACAATGCTGCTATGTCTTCTTTGTCAGTAATTTTTAAGCCTATTTTAGAAGGTAGACTTATGCATGTTAGGTGTGCTTGCCATATAATTAACTTAGTTATTAAAGAATGTTTAAAAAATTTTGAACCGCATTTAGACACTCTACGACAGTGCTTGCTCCACCTAAACTCGTCTCCAAGTAGACAACAAAGTTTTGCATGCACTTGCGCATATTTTGGTATGACTTTTAGAAAATTTGTGAAGGATATACCAACTAGGTGGAACTCCACCTACTTGATGTTGAAATCTGCAATTCCTTTTAAGAGTGCTATTACATATTATTGTACTTCGGATGCCACCTTTGACTATCAGGTTACTGATGATGATTGGGTAGCAGCTGAAAGTGTTTGTGAATTTTTAGAAGTTTTTTACAATGCTACATTAACTCTTTCTGGTGTTTATTATCCCACATCTTGCTTAGCTTTACGTGAACTTTGTAACATGTCTTATTTATTTTCTAAATATAGAGATTATCCAAATTTTGAAATTGCGGTGAGAAATATGGAAGCCAAATTCAGGAAATATTGGGGTGAAGTACCTCTTTTATATTGTTTGGCTTCCATATTTGATCCTACAATCAAATTGGATGGCGTAGAGGTTTTATTAGAAGGATATGGAGAATATATGGGTATAGACGTTTCTGACATGAAGGCAGAAGTTAAAGTGGCTTTGGACAGGTTAGTTATACTGTACGAAGAAGGAGCAACGTCGACCCGACCAACTCAGGGGGGCTAGTAGTAGCTCCGGCTTGGCGTCTAAGCTATCAGCAGCCGGTCGCATACTACAAAGAAAGAAACAAAAGCAATCTTCCCAACCTACTCAAGAGTTGTCTGCTTACCTTAACTCTTATCAAGACGAAGATGAGACTCCAGATCACTTCGCCGTTTTAGAATGGTGGAAGAGACACGATAAGAGATTTCCTGTGCTTTCTAACATAGCACGTGATCTACTGATGGTCCCGGTGTCGACGGTAGCATCGGAGTCCTGTTTTAGTGCAAGTTCGAGGATGTTGAGCGATAGGAGGAGCCGCTTGAAGCCCGATATTCTGGAAGCAATCGTGTGCGTACAAGATTGGATGAATGCCGATAAAAGAACACAAAACCAGAAAGATGAAGAAGATCATGACATCCACGAGCTGGATTTGGAATCGCTTTCATTGCATGAAGGCGAACAACAATGAGGCTACGGTGCAAGGTATCAGGTATGTACGTTTAAACTTATACATTCCAATTTTAAATTTTAACTTATACTTTCAAAAACTATTTTTTTTTTTTTACTTATACTATTCAAATTTTTAATTTTAACTTATACTATTCAAAATTTTTAACTTATACTTTCAAAAACTATTTTTTACTTTTTAAAAAAAAAACATTTTTTAACTCCGCCTATGCCAAACAAGCATTTGCCGGCCCCAAGCCCGGATAAAGGAAGAGGGAGAAATGTTTTTTTAAAATTTTTATAAATATTTGTAATCTTTGTATAAAAAATTTTTGTATAAACATTTCTATATATTTGTATAAACATTTGTATTACAAACTATTACTAAATTATAAACATTTTTGTATTACTAAATTATAAACATTTATATACATATTTTGTATAAACATTTTATAAACATTTGTATTAAAAAGAAAACATTTTATAAACATAAAATTATAAACATTTTATAAATATTTTGTATAAACATTTTATAAACATTTAAGTTACAAATTTTTAAATTTAAAATACAAAAGAAAATGATTAAAAAACCAAATTAAAAACAAAAACTGTAAAAAAAAAACTGTAAAAAAAAATATATAATTCAAAAACCGGGCCGGTCCGGTTAAACCGGTCCGAACCGGCCCGAACCGTCCAAGCCCGGACCGGCCCGACCCTATAATGTCCGGTCCTCTGGGCCGGGCTGGGCCCATCGGAAGAAAACCGGGCCGGGCTAAGCCCGGACCGAAAATCAAAGTGGGCCGGTCCTGGACCGGCCCGAAACCGGTCAGGCCCGCAGCCTTCGGACCGTGGGCCGGCCCGGACCGGCCCGATAACAACTTGAGTACTGGAAGTGCTGAGATGAACATCATGCATAAAGTGTGACACATATAATATATATTTCCTCAAACCAAGGTTGTAAACAGCGGAGGTGGATACACGGACCGCCTAGACAGTTGATACATTTTGAATTTTTTTTAATATTTTATTATTGTTTTTGTTTTGCATAATATGCATATTTTAAGGGCTTTTCATGCATAATTAAGTTATAGAACGAAATTTTTTGAAGTTTTAGTTTTGTAAAAGTGAACCATAGGTCCATAATGTTTGTAAAACCATTTGGCCAAAATTTCTTGTTAGGTATTGCTCCATCTAGGCATCCGCCTATGTCACATCCCGCTCCCAGAATACGGCAAGCCGCGAGTACGTAACACCATTTCCAGGCTATGCGACATATGAATACAACAACACCCACATTCGCGATTGTCGCCCGTAAGGCTCTAGGATAGGTTATCACAGGTCATAATCTTGCATAATAAAATCAATATTGTTCTACAAGGGGCATTCTAAGATATAAATAGAGAAATGAACTACTCTACCCAGTGTAACAATTAACCCAATATATAATATAAAAGTATACATGAATTAATGATATAGAGAGTATTCTGATTCCAACATAAATGTCTTCAAAACTAAAATGTCGTTCTTGTTCTCCAGCTTCCTTTCGACCTGTCGTAACAGTTCCTTGGAAGTATGTCTACAAATCTAGTGAACAATACTAGGTCGTCAATACGACGAACAAGCCCTCAGTCAAAGGAGAGAGTTAAGAATACATGATGATAAGATAAATGAATGCAAGAAGGAGCATACTTGAACAATTAAACTTATACCGTAGGATATCAGACAAGAGTACATAGCTCTCCAAAATAATGTCACAAGGAACATATAAGTCTTTTATATACCTAAATGCAAGTTAGAGAAACTCTTCTGGAACACACACACACGCCTAGCATCTCGACAATAACCCCATTTATCCGGGATCAGGCTCGTACAAAACGGGTGGTGCTTAGATTATCCATCCGTCTGTACTATCACATATTGATGTGATTACAAGCAAGATAGCATCATGAGTTGGTTTTCGAATCATCTGGGTCGATTATCGAATCATGAGCTATAAAAAGAATTCGTATGACTTGAACTTTTCCAAGAATATTAAATCCATTCATTAGATAGCTGAGCTGAACTCAGGGCCTGGATGTCTAAGGAAATAACATATATTCTGGGCTTAATTGCTAATTGCTACCCTCAACTATCACACTTTTTCAAGTTGATAACCTAAACTTTTTTTCGTAACAGATTGATACCTCAACTATTTTTTTTTTTCAACTTAATACCTAACATTTTAAAAAACCCCAAAATGCCCTTATCCCTTCCCTCCCTCCACCCCCTCCCCCACACCGGCCCCTCCACCCCCTCCCCCACTCCGGCCACCCCCCTGCTAGCTCCGGCCTCCCCTCCCCTCCTCGCTTCCGGCCGACCTCCCCCCCTCTTCGCTTCCGGGCCACCTCCTGCCCCCGCCTCCCGCTCCGCACCCCCCTTCCCAGCCCCCCTCCTCCCGCTGCCGAGCCCTAGGGGAGAGGCGGGAGCGGACGGACGGCCGGAGCGAGAGGGGGGGATGGCCTGAAGCGAGCAGGGGGGTGGGGGGGGGGAGCTGCGGCCGGAGCTAGCAGAGGGGGGGGGACGAAGCTAGCACGGGGGAGAGGGGTTAGGGATAGGGGCATTTTTGTCCAAAATAATATCCGGGTATCAAGTTGTTACAAAAAAAAGTTTAGGGTACCAAGTTGAAAAATGGTAATAGTTGAGGGTATTAAGTAGCAATTAAGCCTATATTCTGAGCTGAAACTCAGGGCATGAAACATATACAATGGATAGCTGAGCTGAACTCAGGGCCTGGATGTTCATTTGCATCAGGAAGATGAGCTAAGCCTCACCTCGGATATTCGTGCGGCCGCACGAACACTGATTCAGGGACTGATCAGTACGAAAGATCAAAATTCATATTGCAAAGATTCAGCCAGGTGTGAAACCCAAAATTTCTAGAATCATAAATTGTTGGATTTTATTTATCTGTAGCGTAATCTTAGTCTTAGTTTTTATTATTATTATTATTATTATTATTATTATTATTATTAGTCGGATCAGGAAAACATTATTTTTAAAATTAATTATGGGATTTTTGATTGTGGTCTGTCCCGATCCCGTGCCCGGGGTCCGGCTCCGAGTTCGAACCCGATTTCCCGAAGCCTGACTCAGTTCCGAACCCGTCCTTATTTCTCCCTTTTAAATTCTGGTTATTAATATATATGTTGTTTTAAAAAAAAAGATATTAAACAAATCCTAAACCCATTCTAATCTTTAACCAATCACTATTTTCCCCCACACGTGGACCCAGCACCCCACGACCCAGCTCCCCACGACTCAGCCTCTACTCCTACTCCTTCTCCTCAGCATTCTTTTTCTCCACAACTCTCTCTCTCTCCCACTCATCCCTCCCTAACTCTCTTCATATAACACAAAAACCACCACCACTCCCATAAAGAAAAACCACCATCACCCTCTCTCACTCCCCTTTCCTTTCCCCAATTTGCACTCGGACCCGAGCTCAGCCTGGCACCGTCGCTCGACTACCGCGGCCGTTTTCCCCAGCCGCCGGCCGCCTCCCGCCGACGCCCACCGGCCAGATCCCGCCACGCGCCGCCTCCTGAGACCGGTGCCTCCGCCCGCACGCTGTTCCCGAGGCCAGCGCTGCCCCCTGTGGCCGCCCGCTCCAGCGCAGCTCCGGCGCTCCCCCGTCCCGCTTCCCGGCCGCGTCCCTCCGGCCAGATCTCGCCCGCGCGTCCTGCCTCGTCCAGCACCCCCGACGACCCCCGTGCCTGTTCGGCCAGCGCCCCGACGACCCCGAGCTGTCGGCTCCGTCCCGAGCCCCTGCCGACTCCGCCCGAGTCCGGCCAACCCTCTCGAGCCCGCAACGAGCAGGCGTCCCGACCGGATCTGTCCGGTCCGCTGTCCCCGGGCACTGTCCACTGTTTGGACGCTTTCTAGTGCGTTCCTTGCGGTCTGGCCCGCTGTCCGCACCTCCTGTGCGCTTTCTGGCATTTTTCGCTGTCCGCGCAAATTATTTTTCTTTCCCCTACTCTTGCATCTGAGAGCTCTAGCCAAGCATTGAGGTATAACTTCGTGTCCCCGTGTCCCTCCCGTAGATAGTCTGTGATGACGCGGTCCTGATCCCGTTTCGGGATTCGGTATTTTGAAATATTATTGCTTTTGGGTGATACGTAGAGTATCGGTTACGTCGCGGCGTATTTTTTATTTTGGATATATTTTGCTGTGGTTGGCTTTTGGGTTGGATATTCATTTTTGGGTTGGTAATTAGTGATCCCTGGTTTGGGATATTTATTTGTGTTGCGGATTGGCATCCTCCCAGGATTGGGTTGTCCCAGTTACAGAGGAGGTACTGCCAAAATTTTCGAAAAAGTTTTCAAAATAAAAGTATTTAATTAAATTTAGTAATTTGGTAAATAAAAATCTATTTTTCAAATCCGGTCCTTGAAAATGATTTACAAATTTTTTTTGGCTTTAAACGTGGATTTTTGTGAGTTGTATCCCATGTTAGGCGACGACCGCATCGGTCGGATGAGCCTCGGTGAAACGCAAATGCTACATGGTTTCCTGTACGTTGAGGCGTTAGCCAGCAACATGAGATTGCATGACCAAGTCTGAGACTCTTTAATTTTTAATTTAATTATAATTTATTTTAGAACTGGTACTGCTTTTAGTATTTATGGTGCAGGGCCTCGGCCTACTGTTTGGACCGTTCGCGGCACTCAGAGCTCGCCTTAGGATTAATTTGTAAAGGGCATAAGCCCAGTTTTTCCTTTATTTCTCTGTGACCCTGTATTGTGTAGCGTAGTTTTTTCTTATTTTTTCTGGAATGTTGATTACGCCGTTAAACGCGTAGAATATAAAATGGATATATATTTTATAAAGAAAATTAATAAGTTTTCTCATAATAAATAATCTAGTAATTTAGCAATTCACATGTTTTCTCATTTAAAAGAAAAGGCCTAGTTTTATATATATATTTAAAATACAAAGTTTTGCCAAATTAACCAGTAGATGCTATTTTTTTCAATCAATCAGTAACCGACTTATTCAATTAAAATGATAACGAACATAGATTGCTACGCTAGACAATTTCCGATAGATTAATTAATAACTTAAAATCTTACTAGGGTATGCTTCTAGATATTGTAACTAGCACACCTAGAATGGTTTCATTGTGGTTCTAAGTCAAGGTTCTCAACTGTGGGATCTCGGAGATGTACTTGACTTCCTCCTCGGTATCGACATTCCCGATCCAGTCAATTAACAGAGGCAATTTACGATTATGTTTTCTTGCATTTTATTTAGTAATTGTCAAGTTGCATGTTTAAACCATATTGCTACACGGAACCCTTTCCTAGGGTTCAAATATTGATTGAGATTGATTGTGGGGATATTAGGAGAATAGTGTAACGTTTATGGCCAATATCTCTCATATTGCATAATTGTGCGAGCTTACCCCTCTTACACACGGGGATAAGCCATATCGCGTCGCTAGGACGCTATTGTACAACCCAAGCCGGTCATAGACGTTTATACATTCAAATCACATTGTTTTAAATTGTCAAATTGCTCGAAAATATTGTTTCAACTGTTTAGCCTGCACTTTTTCATTATTACTTGAAATGTGAGATACATATTCGTACTTGCTCCCTCCTGACTGGAGACCAACATTTTTAGGTGACATTGAGGATGCTGAGCTATTGTACAATAGCTACTATGACCCGGTACTGTACCTTATGGTGTTGCCAGAGTCCCCCTTGGAGGACGCAGAACCAGAGGCTGATGAGCCGACCATCTAGCTAGTTGCTTTTCAGTTATCTAGTTTTATTGTATTGGAGTTTGTTGATTTGAAATTAGTACTTTATTCCAGTTCTTTCATTTTCAGTTGTACTATTCAATTGTTGAATAAAAAGTTTTTTTTTTAAAATTCCGTATATTCGAGTTGTGACAAATGTGTAAATGTTGTTGTGAATACCTGCATATAAAACAGCTTATTGCCGCCGTCTCACAACGGTGCAGGCTGGGCATGATCCGGTTCGACCCAATAATTTAGGATCGGGTCGTGAAATATTTTTAGTGGTGGCCCATGCAGGTCTATCAACAACTTAGGAGAACATATCTAGAAACAATTAGAACACTAGAACATTAATTTGTCACAACATATGATCGAAATATATTATAAATAAATATTTTTGTTTGTTATAGACTGGTAGGCTACCTTGCTTATGTTTTGCATCCTAAACCTTATCCAGCATAGGCCGATTGATGGTGGTTTATTTTACTATCTACTTTAGTTTCTATATTTTATATATCTTTTAGTGTCCCTTGGCTTTCAGATGTTATTTTTCTTCATATCCTTATCATACTCCAGCATACCTTAGCATCCATACTCTTTTGTTATTTATGGATTAGGATTAGATTTTTCCCAATCTCCTTCTTCAACAAACCTATTTCAAATTTTCAATTGGTTGATCATTTAAATCATACTTTTCTATCTTTATTTAGAATCTAGATCTATTTCACTATTTAGAGTTTCAAATTCTCCTTTAGCAAACTTGGTAAACTTTTATCTATCCAGAGTTTTTTTACGACTAGTGTATTCAACCATTAATCTTGACATTATTTTCAATTGACTTTCTTGGGACCAATCCCGAACCAAATTCTTCTGGAACCATAAAGCCCCAAGGTTAATTATTACCAAAAGAATTGGTTCAACTTAGCTTGTTCACGAATCTTCCAAGAGAATTATTTTCTAAAAATAATTCCAATATTGATTGATATTTCCTAAGTTATTCTAAGACCAAGAATATTTTTATTTGTTGATTTCCTCCACTCAACTCGAAACCTTACTCTCCCTAGGCAACTTCTTGATCAATTCAAGGCCTAGAAAGCTTTTAAACTCAATGCTTGAGTATCATGAAGCACGAACGGTCAGAAAATTGATTCTATCCTAATATTGAAATTTTCTTTAGTCATTGAAAAACTTTTTGAATTGTTGAATTATTCCTTTGAAATTCCCATGGACAAATTCAAGAAAATATTCAATGATCTAATATGGCTTCGCACATATGCGTCGCAACCATCTATTTGAATTATAGAAACTGCGAGTATACTGCAGCCAGTTGCGCACTGGCGGGGCATAGACTCTAAGTTGAAGTGATTCAGGTGTTGATAGGTTTTTGGATATTATTGAGACTACGTCCTAAATGCATCAAATTTGTCTCCTATGTTGTTCAGCCAGAAAACAGATAAAGTTGATAGACTACTCGAAAACCTATTACTATTCAAGTTATGGAGCCAAAATTTTACTGCAGTCAGGTGCACTCTGGCGAGGCATGAATTTGAGGCAAAGTGACTTCGGATATATTTGTGTTTTCGAATATTATTAAGACTATATCCATAATATGGTTATCTTTTTAGCACCATCAAATTATTCTGACGGTTGTCCGATTAGAGGATTGGTATTTCTTGCGGCTTCCCATTTTCAGAAACATCTTATCACAACCAGAAAGAATAGTTTTCCTATGAAATTTTACTTGATTTTTCCTAGAACTTATTAGGACCATATCAATCTGTATTGCCTCAATTCCTTCCAAGGTTCAATTTTAGTATGTTGCATATATTTTATGGATAGTTACATATTTTGCTGCTATAGATAAAGCAGATTGATAGTTATATGCGGAGAAAACCTAGATAGTTACCTACCAACCTTATTATATTATTCTGGTAAGAGCATCCTTAGAGGATCGGTATTCTTCTAATGAGATTAGATAGCTAAAGGTAGAGAATGTAGAAGAATACCTAGAGTAAGCTAGCCTTGAGGGAGTGGTATACCTAGCTTGTGACTTATTTGGAATGGAATCGTTAGTAGTGCCCGCTAGCGTCTAAAGCTCATTCAAAAATGATGGTATTTGACGATTTTGAATTTTATGCTTAAAGGAAGAGTTATTGAAGATTAAGGAAGACGTAGATAGAGTTAGCAAGGAAAGTATAGGATTTGGTAATGTTCTTCCATAGAGGAAGTAAATTTGGATTATATATATATAAAACATATGAATATAATGATCAAGTAAAGGAACACTTGACGAGGATCAACTTTTATGATTAGATGACTACTATACCTAGAAGGGACGGATATAGCCATGGAAGGAATAACACGAGCAATGGAATGATAGGTTCTATAGAAGGAATAAGCAGAGAGGAATTGAGATAAGACCATTGGCATACAACTTTGGAAAAGAGTAATTAAATTTACAATTTCTACCAAACATTGGAGGCTCATATTGGTTATGGTAAGAACGATTAGGATTCTGTGGTATTTTGCTAATGCGTTTGGATGATAACGATTGATAGGTGCATAGTTAAAGATTAAAATTGGTTAATGATTGTAATTCTGTCAAATTGATTTCAAGAATTAAAAATTCTCGAATATAGGTCATGGATCAACTTAAAGAATTTTCTAAGGATTTACTATGGCAAGGAAAGATTGTAATTTTGATGTAGTCAGTTTTGGAAGAATGACTGACAATTGGAAGTTGATGTCTGTAAAATATTTTGATCGAGAGGCATACTTGAAATTGAAATACATTTGGCATACGAGTTACATACAACGACGGAAGAAAATTTGATTTAGGTGATTTATGATTCCAAATAGAGTAGTTCTAATATCTTGGCGGTTGTCTTAGTTTTCTGTAGATACTTAGAGTTCAACTAGTTTAGCAAGTTAGAAATTGGATTTTTGCATGGGGTATTAATAAGATTGTTATTTTGTAAGTTATTTTTCCCGCATCCTTGAAATAGTGATACGATATTTTTATCCCCTTTGATTATCACTCAGTCCTCAATGGAACTATCTTACTCGATTACATTCCTATCATAGTTATATTATTCTAATCATCTTTACTATCCTACCATCATACAACTTTTTATCTTTCCTGAGTCACAAACCCTTATATCCCATTCCAATTTGATCTGGAATTTTTAGTCCCTTAACTCAGAAGATTTCATCATTTTTGCATTCTCAATAAACTGTTGATGTTCGTTTCTTTCTTGCCTTTTCTGTTTCACGAGACCTCATTTTTTTTTCTATTTTTGATCTAATTGTACCTGGATTTTTCTCGTGCCTAAAATGATTTCAATCACAACAACAATTCAACTCTACCTCAGATCAATCTAGATAATTCTGATCGTGCATATATATTATTAGTATACATAGTGATCATGCCTAGAACCCGATCATGCCTGATGATTTAAATCTCATTTTTGATCAAGACTAAGTGATTTTGATGGTACCTTGGCCCTTATCTTTGAAATTTCGAGGACGGAATTTTCTAAGGAGGGAAGGTTGTGAAACCCGGAATATCTAGAATCATAAATTGTTGGATTTCATTTATATGTAGCATAATCTTAGTCTTATTATTATTATTATTATTATTATTATTATTATTATTATTATTATTATATTAGTCGGATCAGAAAAATATTATTTTTAAAATTAATTATGGGATTTTTGATTGTGGCCTGTCCCGATCCCGTGTCCGGGGTTCGGCTCCGAGTTCGAACCCGATTTCCCGAAGCTCGACTCAGTTCCGAACCCGTCCTTATTTCTCCCTTTTAAATTCTGGTTATTAATATATATGTTGTTTTTTAAAAAAAAGATATTAAACAAATCCTAAACCCATTCTAATCTTTAACCAATCACTATTTTCCTCCACACGTGGACCCAGCACCCCACGACCAAGCTCCCCACGACTCAGCCTCTGCTCCTACTCCTTCTCCTCAGCATTCTTTTCCTCCACACCTCTCTCTCTCCCACTCATCCCTCCCTAACTCTCTTCATATAACACAAAAATCACCACCACTCCCACAAAGAAAAACCACCAGCACCCTCTCTCACTCCCCTTCCCTTTCCCCAATTTCTACTCGGACCCGAGCTCAGCCCGGCACCGCCGCTCGACTCCCGCAGCCGTTTTCCCCAGCCGCCGGCCGCCTCCCGCCGATGCCCTCCGGCCAAATCCTGCCGCGCGTCGCCTTCCGAGACCTGCGCCTCCGCCCGCGCGCTGTTTCCGAGGCCAGCGTTGCCCCCTGTGGCCGCCCGCTCCAGCGCAGCTCCGGCGCTCCCCCGTCCCGCTTCCCGGTCGCGTCCCTCCGGCCAGATCTCGCCCGCGCGCCCTGCCTCATCCAGCGCCCCCAGTGACCCCCGTGCCTGTTCGGCCAGCGCCCCGGCGACCCCGAGCTGTCGGCTCCGTCCCGAGCCCCTGCCGACTCCGCCCGAGTCCGGCCAACCCTCTCGAGCCCGCAACGAGCAGTCGCCCCGACCGGATCTGTCCGGTCCGCTGTCCCCGGGCACTGTCCACTATTCGGACGCTGTCCAGTGCGTTTCTTGCGGCCCGGCCCGCTGTCCGCACCTCCTGTGCGCTTTCCGGCACTTTTCTACTGTCCGCGCAAATTATTTCTTTTCCCTACTCTTGCATCTGAAAGCTCTAGCCGAGCATTGTGGTATAACTTCGTGTCCCCGTGTCCCTCCCGTAGATAGTCTGTGATGACGCGGTCCCGATCTCGTTTCGGGATTCGGTATTTTGAAATATTATTGCTTTTGGGTGATACGTAGAGTATCGGTTACGTCGCGACGTATTTTCTATTTTGGATATATTGTGCTGTGGTTGGCTTTTGGGTTGGATATTCATTTTTGGGTTGGTAATTAGTGATCCCTGGTTTGGGATATTTATTTGTGTTGCGGATTGTCACGACCCGCACCCTAGAGTTAGGGCACGAGAACGTAACAACGCCCAGCCTACGCCGCAGTGTCGGCGGTAGAACGCTGTCCTAGGTCTCAATGCATCTAACAGTATAAGACTAAACAGTTTATACTCCCCGAATGGGGGTGACATAGCAGATACAGACTCAATCACATCTAAGGTAGAGCATGATAATGATAGATAAAACATGAAATCCAAAAGAGATACAGGAGATAGAAGTCTAAGTGTCTAAGATACATAAACCCAGAAATACATCTCAAAACTCGAATACAGATACAGTAATCCACAAAATAAATACAATCTCCAGACAAAATGAAATAACTACCTAACAACCTCTACTGTGTCTCCTCTAGGCTAGCAGGCAATCCCAGGCTATCTGTAAAATTTATCAACAGGTCCAGTTAGGACTGGAGCGAGCACATTACATCTCAACAGTTCATAGCAGGTTAAAAAATATAATCATGCAGTAAAGTAAGATACAGGTACTGAAAGAAATGTTGTATGTAAACAGAGAGAGAGCTGTAATAGAAATATCTACTATAAATAAAGAACTAACATGTGGCTAGTGAGTCAGAGTACAATATAGACATGTAAATAGCATAGGAGATTCTGATAAGACACTATGGAAGAGATTCTGATAAGATACTACTTGGGTATTATTCACATGTCCATTTCTACTCCCCCGTAACCCAATCAATACACAAGGATCCAGCCAGGTTATGTTATGATGCTATATAACAGACCCCGAAGGTGATAGACCCCGAAGGTGATACATAGTAGTCCCATAAATGGGATAAGGATTCTAGGAAGACTCTACGATCATAAGAGTATATGTCGTAAGTGATCAAAGAACCAATGAAGCATGATACGCCATGTAAGTGAAACGCACAGATCATGTAGTACCCGATGCTTCCTAAGGATAACATCTCAAGAAGGGATCCATATAGTACCAATCCGTGTGACCAACGTGACAGTACAAGTAAAGTAATCTACTGCAGGAAATAATTCTAAGCAGGATATGAAATGATCAGAGAATGTACTCGCATCGATAACCTGAACAGCTGATAAGTATAGGGGGGTCCCACTGAAGCCACAGAGTCCTATTTAAAGCAACACAGGTTACAAGGTGTTCAAGTTGTAATAATGAAACTCTATAATCAATCTACATTATTCTAGGTTCTTCTAAGTCAAAACAACTCTAGGTCGACTCCGGTCAATAATCTAGTCAAACTAGGTCAAGTGTTGACTTACAGTTGACTTTGGGTCAACTGGTCAACTTAGGTCAATCAGGGTCAATTCTAATCTAATATAAAGTGTACTTCGTTATTTGCACGTCGAAACTTACGACACGCAAATCGAGATAAGAAGATTATCAGTAAGGTTGATAATCTTATTATAGTGATCCACGTATCCAACTTGTCAATTTCAGCGATGTGAGATCACTGGAATTGACTGATCTCAGTTTCGTTGTACTAATCCCGAAATACGAACATTATAAGAATTAATTATTATTTAATTATAAAAAGGTTAAACTCAGAGAAATTATCAACAAACATTGTCGGATGATGAAATGAACATCGCCAACGTGTCCAGAATGGTCAAATTAGCTAGGATAGCCTACCCAACGGTCCAATTTGGACACAAGGGCAAAAAGGTAATTTCGGGTCAAAACGGTGTCCATGTCGGAGCCGTTTTGCACCAAAAAATGTGCAAGAAAATAAGTCTACAAAATATAACAAATTATATATCCACGAAATTAGAATATCGATACGAACCCAACGGTATCTCCAGAATTGGATTTCGTTGACCCGATCTCAATTTGGCCCGTTGACCAAAACTTGGAATTCCGGTTTGCACAGAAATGCGTGTCGGAGCCAAAGTTCTCAAAACTCAGCAAACTACATGTCAACGAGTCCAGAATGATGATACGAACTCAACGGTATCTCCGGAATTGGATTCCGATGAGCCGATCTCAAAATGACCCGTTGACCCGTATATTGGTATCCGACTTGCACCGAAATGCGTGCCGGATCCAATGTCCACCAAAACCTAGCAAATTATATGTCAACGAGTCCAGAATGACGATACGAACTCAACGGTATATCCGGAATTGGATTCCGATGAGCCGGCATCAAAAAGTCCCGTTAACCCAGAATGTGGGATCCACTTTGCACCGAAAAACGTGCCCGGGCCCACGTTATCCAAACCTAACAAATTTTATATGAAAACATGCCAGAACAACGCCACAAGTCTAATGGTGGTGTCAGAAATGAAATCTGGAGTCCCGTGTTCAAAAATAGAATTTTACAAGTTGAAAATTACGAATTCGGACGGCCAACTTTGGCGTCGAATTCAACCAATCAAACAAGCTCACAATGAAACGAAACTGGTGGGGTAGTAAGAGGGTTATACCAGCTTCGCACCGGAACTGGTAGAACGCCAAACGGAGCTGCGGTGGAGGAGATACAAGCTGACGAAGTTGGCCCCGCGAAACTGTCCAAATTTAATACAATTTAAACGGTCAACTTGGTGGTCGGTTTTCATGTATCAAACGATAAAATTAACGGACGAAAATTGACAGGGATGAAGGTGGATATACCAAGATTGCGACGGAGTGAAGAAATCACCGATCCAACGGTCGGATCTCCGGAAAAACATGCACGAAGTCGCTGCGACGGAGTGCCAAAATGAACTCGATCCCGCGCGCGTCACGACGGAACGCCGTGCAAAACGCACGAATCGCCTCGACGGCGCGTCCTGGAGGACGGGCCGGAGTGGGGCGCATCCATGGCGAGCCACGGCGGCCCACGCGGCGGCGCGGCGGCACACGACGGCGGCCCGCGCGCGCGCGTGCGCGCCTGTGCATGCATGCGACTGTGCTGCCGCGCGCTGGTGGTGCACTGGCCGGCACGCGGCCTGGCCGGTGATGGCCGGCGACTGTGGCAAGGTGAAGTGGAGGAGGTGGAGATGTGGTCGGGTTAGCTTGGTGGTGATGGTGGCAGAAATGATGATTGGTGTTGGTGGCGGTTGTGTGAAGGAGTTGGCCGGGTGATGGCCAGTGGGGTGGTCGGCGGTGGCCGACGGCAAGGCTGGGCCAGAGGGCTCGGCCAGGAGTGGCTGGTGGTTAGGGCTTGGATGATGATGGTGGTGGTGAAGACCATGGTGATGGTGGTGACATTGATGATGATGATGACCAAGTGAAGAAGGAGGAGGAGCTGGAGGAGCTCGGCCTGCCTGGCCAGGGTGGCCGGCGGCGAGGCCACGCCGGAGTGGGGGTCGGGCCATGTTGGAGGTGGTGGTGCATGGCTTGTTGCTGTTGTTGGAATTTATTAGGAAAGAGAGAGAGATGATAATGAATTGTAATAAATTGGAGGAGAGAGAAAAAGATTCTCTCCATGAGTTTTAGGGCCGGCCACATGTTGGCTGCTAAGGGGGGAAAGAATCAATGGTTGGGATTTAATTAGGTTATCCAATGGCTAGGATGGAATATTGGAAAAAAAATAGGTAATTCCAATAGGAATTAATTCAATGGAAAATTCTGATAAATATAGAAATAGGCAAAAATAATATTTAATATTATTTTTGGACGAGGAAAGCGAGGGTGTCATGATGGAGGGCAACACAAAGCTGGACTGGACTCGGTGGAGCCGGATTGGATCAAAATCGGACATTGTGCAAAAATCCAATTAAAATTAGGTGTTGATGATCATGAGTGAATAAGTAGCACATAGAGATTCCAATAAATGGGACACAAGTGGCGAACGGGTAGTAGGCTCAATGTGGGCCATGTCCATAGTTGGGGCTGACAGGTTTTGGTCGACAGGGGACCCACAAATCAAGTTGGAAAATGAATGTGACGCCGTGGAGTGAAATAAAATCGGGTCACGTGTCGAAAAAGTTGTGCGAATTAAATAGAGCACAAAATGACGTGTCTGAGTGGGACACGAAGGTCATGGGTGACGAGCGTCTCGAGTAGATCATCAATGAGGAGTTGGTTTCAAGAAACTGACTGGTCTTGCGCTCCCAAATTAAAAGTCACGGTAACGCGCTGAAAATGATCAAAGAAAAGAGTGGGAAAATAAATAATACTCAAATGGTCTAAATCGACCCAAAGTTCAGCGAAGCAGAAAGAGCACAAGGGAACAAGTTTGGATGAGACACTATATACCGTCATGAAGGTAATCATGTCCACTCCAAAACTCGTGAAGAAGATTTTCAGAGTTGAACATCCCTGACACTCCAAATATCAAAGGCATGGGAAAGTACACTTAAGGAAAAATACAGAATAAATTATTTATCAAACCAATCAATCAGAAAATAAAATAAAATAAAATGAAAAAAATTAGCCCGAAATTCAGGATGCTCACACGGATTGGCATCCTGCCAGGATTGGGTTATCCTAGTTACAAAGGAGGTGCTGCCGAAATTTTAAGAAAGGTTTTCAAAATAAAAGTATTTAATTAAATTTAGTAATTTGGTAAATAAAAATCTATTTTTCAAATCCGGTCCTTGAAAACGATTTACAAATTTTTGTTGGCTTTAAACGTGGATTTTTGTGAGTTGTATCCCCTATTAGGAGACGACCGCATCGGTCGGATGAGCCTCGGCGAAACGCAAACGCTACAGGGTTTCCTGTACGTTGAGACGTTAGCCAGCAACATGAGATTGTATGACCAAGTCTGAGACTCTTTAATTTTAATTTAATTATAATTTATTTTAGAACTGGTACTGCTTTTAGTATTTATGGTACAGGACCTCGGCCTACTGTTTGGACCGTTCGCGGCACTTAGAGCTCGCCTTAGGATTAATTAATTTATGTAAATAATTTGTAAAGGGCATAAGCCCAGTTTTTCTTTTATTTCTCTGTGACCCTGTATTGTGTAGCGTAGCTTTTTCTTATTTTTTCTGGAATGTTAATTTCGTCGTTAAACGCGTAGAATATAAAATGAATATATATTTTGTAAAAAAAATTAATAAGTTTTCTCATAATAAATAATCTAGTAATTTAGCAATTCACATGTTTTCTCATTTAAAAGAAAAGGCCTAGTTTTATATATATATATTTAAAATATAAAGTTTTGCCAAATTAACCAGTAGATGCTATTTTTCCCAATTAATCAGTAACCGACTTATTCAATTAAAATGATAACGAACATAGATTGCGACGCTAGACAATTTCTGATAGATTAATTAATAACTTAAAATCTGACTATGGTCTGCTTCTAGAGATTGTAACTAGCACACCTAGAATGGTTTTATTGTGGTTCTAAGTCAAGGTTCTCAACTGTAGGATCTCGGAGACGTACTTGACTTCCTCCTCGGTACCGACATTCCCGATCCAGTCAATTAACAGAGGCAAGTTACGGTTATGTTTTCTTGCATTATATTTAGTAATTGTCAAGTTGCATGTTTAAACCACATTGCTACACGGAACCCTCTCCTAGGGTTCAAATATTGATTGAGATTGATTGTAGGGATATTGGGGGAATAGTGTAACGTTTATGGCCAATACCCCACATATTGCATAATTGTGCGAGCTTATCCCTCTTACATATGGGGATAAGCCGTATCGCGTCGCTAGGACGCTATTGTACAACCCAAGCCGGTCATAGACGTTTACACATTCAAATCGCATTGTTTTAAATTGTCAAATTGCTGGAAAATATTGTTTAGCCTGCACTTTTCTATTATTACTTGAAATATGAGATACATATTCGTACTTGCTCCCTCCTGACTGGAGACCAACATTTTTAGGTGACATTGAAGATGCTGAGCTATTGTACAATAGCTACTATGACCCAGTACTGTACCCTGTGGTGTTGCCAGAGTCCCCCTTAGAGGACGCAAAACCAGAGGCTGATGAGCCGACCATCTAGCTAGTTGCTTTTCAGTTATCTAATTTTATTGTATTGGAGTTTGTTTATTTGAAATTAGTACTTTATTCCAGTACTTTCATTTCCAGTTGTACTATTCAATTGTTGACTAAAAAGTTTTTTAAAAAAATTTTCGTATATTCGAGTTGTGACAAATGTGTAAATATTGTTGTGAATACCAGCATATAGAACAGCTTACTGCCGCCGTCTCACAACGGTGCAGGCAGGGCATGATCCAGTTCGACCCAATAATTTGGGATCGGGTCGTGACACCAGGTGTGATCCAATGGTTTCTCTCCCAACCCAATGCAACATATTCTAATGAAGCTTATGACATTCGGATTCTAATAGAAATTATTCTTTGAACGGGAGTCTTAAACAAGTCAGATGAATCACTAGATAGTTTCGTCCTTCCTGTAACTTGAAAAGTCTAGGAAAGATATTTAAAACCAAAGGAGATCCAAAGTAAATGAATGGTTCCAGGATCTAGGACAAATTCATAATTTCTAAAAGGTCCAGATTCCCAAAAAATGACTAACTCTGGAAATTCTCAAAAATTTCGGCAGAGTCTCCTTTGTATTTACTGATCCGTAATAATTTCGATACAAGCAAACACAAAGAATATAAATATGGGTACGCCGACCCCTTCGGTGGAGCAACCCTCAACACTGGAACCATGCAATATATATCCCGGGTACGCCGACTCCTTCGGTGGAGCAACTCTCAACACCGGAACCACGCATATATATATATATATATATATATATATATATATATATATATATATATATATATATATATATATATATATATATATATATATATATATATTCAATTTAATGACCCTTTTACCTTAGCAAGCAAGCAAACAAGCAAAATATACCTTTTATTTTAGCAAGCAAGCAAGCAAATATACCTTTTTTTTTAGCAAGCAAGAATTATTTTCTTGGGTATGCAATTTGTTAAATACTATCCAAGTTCAAAACAAAATTATTAGTAGCATAATGATATTAAAGTCTTACTTCCAAATGTCATGACATACAAAATAATTTTATAACCTTTGCAATATTGGCTTGATGATAATTATATACAAAATTAAATCTAATTTTCAACTTAATCCATACTTGCTACATATACTCACATTTTAGCTTCTTGAGTATGCAAAAGAAGTTTTAAAAAATGAAATTAAATATGTGTAGGGTTACCTTGATATATAGGAACCTATAATACTTAATTTAACTAATTAATCATGCCAAAACATGTCAATTTGGTATATTTTAAAAAGTGGACAGAATTGATATAATATGTTAAAATCGAAAACTAACTCATATATATACATATTCAAGCAAGAAAATATACACGTGCTGGAAAAAGAAAAAGAAAAAAAAAGAAAAAAAAAAGTAAGAAAATATAGAATATATATATATATATATATATATATATATATATATATATATATATATATATATATATATATATATATATATATTCTATATAATTAATTCATGAAAATTAAGAGAACTAAATTAAAATAATTATCAAGAGGAAAGAGGGAAGAGGGCTTGCCTTGAAAAATTGATTTGGGGATTAGGGCTTGGATCTTGCTCTCCCAATTTCTTCTTCTTCCTCTTTCTTCAAATTCTTCTTCTTCTTCTTCTTCTTCTTCTTCTTCATTTTCCTTCTCTCTTCTCTTTTTGTTTTTTGAAAGAGGGGGTTTGGGTTTTGATGATGGAGATGGAGAGGGAGATGATGATGGTAGTGTTGGAGGTGGTGATGGAGTTGGTCGGCCGGAGGGCTTGGGGGCGGCCGGAGGGGACGGGAGAGGGAGGGGGAAGAGGAGAATAGGTGGAGGAGGAGGAATGAGGAAGAATGGAGAGGAAAAATGAAATATGGCATTAAAATGAGAGAAAAAGAGTACTCTTCATGCAATAATCCACTTGGTCATAACCTTGCTTGGATATATTGAATCAATCCCTGACAAGCTGCATCCCGGGCATAATTGATTGATAAAGGCAGACCAAGATACCTAACAGGTAAGTTGCCTATTTCTATCTGAAGTAATGTTAAGCATCTCTCCTTGTCTGGACAGTCCCGGCTGAAATAAATGTGGCTCTTCTCCCTATTCAACTGCAGACCCAATAGACTTGCGAATTCATCCAATACCTCATTCAGCGCTATCATGCTCTTCTCAGATGGTTCGATGAATACTAGGAGATCATCCGCGTATATCAAATGTGAGACACTTGGTGACACATTTCGGTAGAGCGGGATGATCCATTTTTGATGAACTGCAATGTCCATCAAGTAGATATAATACTCCATTACAATGGTAAATAAGTATGGAGATAATGCAACTCCAATGTTATCATCGAAGGCGATTGCAAAGTTCTACTGGAAGCTATCATCACAAGGATCTTGATCACATATTGTGACGAGTTCGTCAAGCAGTTGAAGAAGGCCGCGAAGCCCTCATTTTCACTAATGGAGTCTCTTTCAATTATGTCCCAAGGAAAGCTAATGATGAGGTTGCACACATATTGGCATCCCACTCTATGGCTTTTAATCAGCATTCTTCTATTTGTTGCTTATATGAAGAACAACCATCATGTATTATGGTTCATATCTGTCGTGATATCATCAGTCTTTTAATGCAATACGGGCCGGCCTTGGCCCACGGTAGTCAGGACGATCGCCCAGGACCCATGATCCAGAGAGCAAAAAAATTAATCAATTTAAATATATTAATATTTTGTATCTAAAATAGATCTAGTATATTTCATGGGTCCCACTTGGCACAAAATGATTATGGAGTAGTGGTTACTATGTCAGGCTTGCATATAGGAGGTCCTTGGTTTAATTTTTGGTGATGATAGTTTTTATTATTATTTTACTTTTGTTTTATTTTTCTTACATTATGTACGTGGGTCCAAATTTAGAAGTTCGCCTCGGATCCCATGAATGCAATATATATTTCTTGAGTGATGCTATATGTATCTCCAAAAATTTCATCCCTCCATGTCCCTCCGTCAATGACACTTTCTCTTTCTTATTGACCGAAGCAAATAGGGAGGGGGGGGGGAGGGGGGGGGGAGGTTAGGGAGAAGACATGAACGAATAGGAGAGGGCCACGTGGCGGGATGGAATTTTGGAGGTGCATATAGTATTTTCCATATTTCTTTAGCCAAAAAATAACCGTTTATTTTGGATTTCATTTTTTTAGATGGGTTTTCTAACTGCTCAAGTTTTATACGCTCTACTGCAGTACTTTCTGATGTTCAATATTTTCCCCAGATTCTAATACCCCTTAATGCAATCTTTTTTCATTCAATGTTATTAGTTGAAGCCCAACTCTTCTATTCTTGGTGTAGTACTTGACAATGCTGTATGGGAACTCACAAGAACAGTAGAAGAAGAAGAAGAAGATAAGAGGAAGAAAAAATTTGAATTTTTTTTCACAATTCATCAAGTGATGATGAAGAGCCACTACTGTCTCGATCGACAATTTATATTTACAATTTGCCATACATACACTCATGCTGTTACAAACTCAAAACTTCCCAAAAGGGAAAGAAGAAGAGCGAGCGAGCGAGACATCCCAACTAGGTTGGCACCCCTCGATCGATCCTCCCAATTAGCGTATATAACCAAAATTGGCAACTAAAGTTTTATAGCATTTTTTCCAAGCATGCATGCATGAGGGAGCTACACGATCTCTCCTTCTTCGACATCCATCTCCTCCTCCTCGTCTCCGTCGTCTTTCAGAACCAATCCAAACTGCACCAACGGATGCGCTCCTCCTCCTCCTGCCGGCCGCGGGCTGCAGTAGAGGTTGTGGAACTTTTGGATGTCGCGGACATCTTCGTCGATGACCACAGCTCTTCCCATCTTCTCTAGAGACACGCGAGCAGCCTCCCTCTTCCTCTTCCGCTGCAGCGTTCTCTCGCTCTCTTCCTCTTCCTTTGCGGCGGCGGCTCTGATCTTCTCTATAGACATGCGAGCAGCCTCCCTCGCAGCACTCCCTCCGCTGCCGCTGGAGAGCAGCAGCTTCTGCTGCGCGTTCAGTATCGTCCCCATGAAGCGCCTCTTCAGCATCTCCGTGCGGAGGGCTCTCGCCGTCGTTTCTTCCTTTTTGGCCGGAGAAGGAGAATCGTCCTTCTCTGAACGAGAACCGATCAAACTACGGATCCTCTCGGCCTCGAGAGCCTTCTTGAGCTGCTCGTGTCCGGTACCGTCTCTCGGACGACGGAGATTCTTTCGATACGTACGTGTCGTCTGCATCGTAGGACACATGCTGCTACTTCTTCAGAGACCTCTTGCAATTTATGAGGAAGAAAAAAAAAAGTTGAATAAATCAAGAAAGTTAATGAATGAATACTCTTATATAATACTCTCTCTACATATATATTAGGAAACATCTCTCTTTATATGTTAGGAAACATATGTATAATAGGAAACCCATTCCTGACTTGTAATCTTATTGGAATACTTTCCTAAAATGATTTCCATATTAATCATTAGATAGACTTTAATATTGGTTATAAGATTTGAGTTCCAAATTAAACAGACCTTAATATTCGCCTCTCGGACTTTAATTGGCCATATAATTAAGCTAAATTTATACGCTTACGGATTAACAAAACTTTTGAATTAAGAAAGTTAGAATTCATGAGAATCAAATTATATCCAAATAATGCTAATAATAGTAATGATTCCAAGTTTAATTTCCTTTTATCAAACTAGAACCTTAAACATCTTTAGTTGGAAACCTTTTTTTTCCTACTTGGACCAACTAAACCCTATTAATAACACTCACAATGGGGAAACCGCTTTAACGAACTCCTAATCATATTAAAGTTTATTTGTTTACATTATTCACTTACATAAAATTATTAATTTTTTAAATTTATAAGTATCTACTCACAGTAAATAAAAGTAATATTATATTAAATTAAAACAAGAACATAAAATTTAAGTTTCTGATAGGTTGGTCAAGATAAGGCCAATGTACTAAGTTCTATAGAAAATAGACAAAAAGTACATATATTTTTCTATTTTGTATAGCGTGGATATCTTAAATATATATTTATTAATAACCCGGGTTGGACTCATCCCTAAATACATAGGTGGAAGCCAGGGTTATATGTAATACTATAAATTTTTGGAAGGATCAAGGATATTTCAACTAGTACAAGAAAGTTCATGCAAGATTGAATTAAAAAAAAGGGTAAATTACAAAAAATTCCTCGTTAGATCTACGCCTTTTATATAGAAAGATATATTAGGAAAATTTAGCAGTTTGTCCCTCCTTAGATTTTTCGCGCGAGCAAAAAGTCTCCTACCGTCTGTTGACCGTTGGAAATGGCCGTTAATTCCATTTTTTTAAAAAGGAAATACCTAAACTACCCCCCTTCCTAACCTCTCCTACCGCCGGCCAGCCCCCCTCCTCCCTGCACCCCCCCTCCTCCTCCCCGCCGGCCAGCTCCACTCCTCCCCGTCGGCCTCCTCCTCACCGCAGGCCAGCCCCCTCCTTGTAGGACCGTTGAGCACCTCTAGAGGTGGGGTGAATAGAGTGTGTGTGTGTGCAGCGGAAAATAATCACCAATTTAAAATTTTAAAGTTATAACTATGACAGTAAATAAGAGACAGTAAATAAATGCAGCAAGAGATAGAGAGATCAAACTCAGTGACACAGCGATGTATACTGGTATCCCTCTGAGAGGACTAATCCAGTCTCGAGTACTCTTGCTCGATGTTAATCCACTAAGGCACAAGCTAATTGAGAGCTTGCAGTCTCTTACAATACCGTGCTTGGTGACAAGTGCACGACCAACTTCACAACACCATGCTTGGTGACGAGCGCACGATCGGCTCCACAACAAGGATAATTGCTGTACTTGGAACAACCTCTTTACAACTCTTGAACACCAAAAGACTCTAGATCGAAGTAGATATTACTGGCTTTTGGCTAAGAGGAGTATAGGTGTGATTTGAAAGCGTTTGATCGATTGAAAACACTTATTGAATAGAGAAGAGAAGATGAAGAATGAATGAGTGAGTGATTTGAAATAAAAAACTCTCTCCTATTTATAGGTGTTTTCTGGGACCGAACTCGGGCAGAGTTCTGATGCAAATATTTTACATATGTACGTTGCATGCAGATTTGGAGGCAACGAACATTTGAATTCAAACTGATCGAATTCGGGCCGAACTCGGTTTTGAGTTCTGTCTAGGAGAATTTCAAAATATTTGTCAAATTCTGTTGCAAAAATAATTTTGAACATTTGGTAAAGATGAAATGGGAATAGGTAGGCTTTTTAGAAATGTGAACTGAGATTAACCTAAGCCAGTATTACCTAGTCGATCTTACAATTTAAATCCTAGACTCAATAAAGATAAAATACATAATAAATTGTAAAATGACTCGGACTAGATCCCATTGAAAGTAATCTTCAGATTGATGATATATATGTTTGATGAAGCAGTACGACGCTTGTTGATATTGATTTCATATGTCCTGAAATGATTAGCAGCAGTTCGTATATTTTGTGTATTGACTTAAGTTCATGTCGATTATTAAAATCGGATGTGACCATGGAATGGGCCAACACTCCTCACCGCCCCTCCCTTCTCCTCACTGCCAGCCTCCTCCTTCTCCCCAGGCCAGCCCCCTCCTTCCCGTCCCCTGTAGTGTCCCGTTCCGCTTAGTCAATCGGAGGAATCAAAATGCCAACGACGTTCGGACTTAGCCAAGCAACGACGACTCGAAGGCCCGCTCGGTCGAGGCGACCCCGCGCTCAGGTGGATGGCTTCGGTGAACTTGCCTCAGCTTGACATTCACACTAATAAAATACAATTTTTTAAATGCACAAGTAGGCTTGTTAATAAAAGAGACGAATTCATATAGCTAAGGGAATAATCCCAAGTCGAGTCGAATTGAGTTAGAACATGGAAAGGTCCAACGGTCGGCTTAGAGTTGGTGCACGACGTGCTTTAAATTGGTCCTTTGTCCCATGGCTTGGGAGAAGAAAAGTTGGTTGAGTTGGCGAAGTTATGAATTAGCCTAATTCATAGGCGTCGCCCGCATAAATGCTCGATAAAGCATGCACGCTTCCACGATGCAAGACTTGGCATAGTCTTTGCTCGTCCCACGGGTTAAGTTGTAAGTTCGATTAAGTTAGGCAAAGTTATGCTGGTCGACCAGAGTCATTCCAAGCACTGTCCTGCTCCTTCTGCGGTTGTCAAGCCACTTAGTCCTAGGATCTCAAGGCTTGACATATAAAGTATGACTTGGGCGATAGTGTTGCACAGAACGTAAGTCGATTTAAGGCACGAGCCACAGTCGACACGATGTAAAGTTAGCCACGGTCTATGGCACTTGAGGAACATATTTTGTTCATGTTAAGTAGGAAGGCTATGTGATAGTCATTCCCTGGGTATCAAAGAAAGGAAAGATCATGCGACCATTTGTCGCCGAGGCGGTCCCACATTTTGGGAGTCTCTAAGGATGCACGTTTTGCATCGTATGGTTCCAATTCACATTTTGTATAGAACGAGCACGTTTTGCTCAAGTACGGTTCAAGTCGTAACGCAAATTAGGCCTTGTATTTACGTGAGTCTATATGTTCTCATAGGTGCGTGGTCATGGACGACTTATTGACAAGTATCTTCCTCGACTGGTACTGTACGATGGTTCCGAGGCCAGTCGACCTGGGGAGAAGACGTTATAGCAATCGCTGGATTGTATCGTATAGGGTAGTCGGGGGCTTCCCTTGGGGGCTAGCTACCTCGCAATCGGACGATCCGCCGTCTACCCGAGTTATGTCCATGATGGCTTGGGCCAGTGACCTTTCATATAGATAAGTTGGCGTGCTGAGCGAAAATTCGCATGCACGGTGTCGGTCGATTCTAAGAAAATGTAAGCACGGCACAAATTAAGTTAAGAAAGAAGGTATGCATGGTTGCAACCGAATATGGAGCCTAAGATTTGGTTAAGTAAAGGCCTGTGCTTCGGTACGAGACGTCGTATCGATTGATAAGTAGTTCGAGTATAAGTTAGGATTAGCGCTGGATTGTGTCGCGCTAGGTTAAAGGATTAGCGCTGGATTGTGTCGCGCTAGGCTAAAGGACTAGCGCTGGATTGTGCCGTGCTAGGTTAAGTCATGATGAGTTGCGATGCACGGCAAGCATGAACTAAGTCTGTAACACAAATCATGTTGTTGTATCCCAAGGGTTTGGGCCAAAAGACAAGCCCGAGTCAGTGTGTTGACATTGCAAGCATAAGAAAGGTCTAGAAGCAAGGATAAGAAAGTTATCAGTACGATAGCACGACGATGGTCTAGAGACACCAAGTAGGTCGAGTCTCTGTACTAAAACTAATCCTAAGGCAAGAATAGAAAGACAATGATAAAGGGACTATGTTGCACAAAGTAAATTAACGTGTCAGTTTTGTATGGGTGGGCGAGGAGCTCACACCACCAGTACAGTTGAGTACTGACACCCACACAGTTTTCATGTGCAGGCACAGGTAGAAGCTCGTAGCACGGAGCTCACTTGGATGCGTCGAGGTACGGAGTTCCTTTGCAATTCGAGGCGTGCGACCGCGTGGAGACTGGACTTATACGGGACATAATGTTTATACATCGCCTATCTGAAGCATCCGCTGGCTCGAGACAAGTATTGAGAGAAGAGAGAGAGAGCTGAGTGACTTGTAATGTGAGAAGAGTGAGCTTGAGTGATTGTAATCTTGGACTTGCGCCTCATTATAACCTTTACTTCAATATCAATAAAGAGCTTCTTTTGAATAATTTGTGTTTTGCTTCAAATTTTTGCTGCTATTATTCAATGTCTCTGCTTGGGACTTCTGTGCGACGACCCCGTCACAGCCGCTGTAATTGTAGTGCCCTGCCCCGCGAAGGCACTAGATAGACAGAAAGATCGGATTGCTGGCTCTGCAACAGAAGACGATTGATCTGGGTGAGTGGACGAAGTCTCATTTGCTGATTCGCTTACGCCTAATAAGAATTTGAGTTTTTGATTGATTGCTGTTGTTAATAACAAGATAGTAAATCATTGAGTATGCTTTAAGAGAAATCACATGTTGCCTTGCTAATAAATGAATGTTGCCTTGATTAAGAGAACCTTGTCATGCTAATAACAAGATGGTAACCTTTGTGTATGCTTATTAGAGATTTCACATGTTGCCATGCTAAGAACAAGAAAAGAGTTAACCTGTATGCTAAAAAGAATTGTTGCATGCTAATAAGAAACAAACTGATGCCTGTATGCTAAAGTAGAGATGTTGCCTCTAATCAAAAGAACTGTTGCCATGCTAAAAACAAAAGAGAAGAGATTGCTTGTACGTCCCGAACATGTATGCTTTCAAGGCAGAACACCATGTTATATCTGCATAGAACTGTTATTATATTCCAAACAGATTTATAATTGCTTGTCATTCAAGATATTCTAAATGCCAGACATGTACAGACGGACTTGTACATATTATAAAGAGATGAAACATCTAGGAGCTTCGGCTCTGAATCAAAGAGAAGAGAAAACGCAGAGGGCACCCATGTGAAAATGGGTGTCGGTATGTCTAACACAGAGGGCACCCATGTGAAAATGGATATCGGTATGTCTAACACAGAGGGCACCCATGTGAAAATGGGTGTCGGTATGTCTATCGCAGAGGGCCCCATGTGAAAATGGGTATCGGTATGTTTATCGCAGAGGGCCCCATGTGAAAATGGGTGCCGGTATGTTTATCGCAGAGGGTCCCATATGAAAATAGGTGCCGGTATGTTTATTACAAATGGTCCCATACAGGTGCCAATATGTATTATGCTTATGCTAATCGTTGTCTTATGTAGGGAAGGACCGTCGGCTATGGTAAGAGTCACTATAAAGTGATGTACATGTGTTACTTAAGTTCCTATATAAATGCTTGCAGAGATTAACCTTTTGCCCTGAATGATATGTCCTACTAAAGAAAAGATAATGTATCATGCTTGTCATTGACCCTAACAGTTGCTCGAACAAAAGAAATGATATGCTCATGAGACACGTTGCGCACTCTACAGAAATGAATAGTCTTCGTGCTTGAAATGATTAGTCCCTTGCATGCATGAAATGAATAGAAATGATATGTTGGTTTTTTTTAAAGATGTTTTCAAAGAATGTAAACTGACTCTGTATGCATGAAATGAACATAGGTAAAAGTAGCAAGATCACATCATAAGAAACGTTTTCTCACTAAATGAACAGTGATCGTTTTAGACAAATGTAGCCCTTTGTTCACAATTCCAGTATGCTGATATACTGACCCACCATCAGTCTGTATGCAGGTGTACTATGCATCGAGAAGGATAGTCTGAAGCGATAGCCCGAGCCTCATCCTCAAGAGCCAGAATCAGAAGAGATGCCAAGAGATGACATCTGTTGTAAGAGTTTGGTTTTGTATATAAAGGGATGTAATGTATGGGAACGGGATCATTGTAATCTGTAAAGTTCTGAGAGAATGTAACATTGTATCAGAGAGAATCGAGAGCTTGTAATCTGTTTAATGAAATCAATAAAGAGAATTGTTTCTTGTTACCATTGTGTTCAATGCATGCATTCTGAAATATGTCCGCTGCTGCTTCAATTATCTGCTATATGTTCCACTGCATATTGTCAACCTTGTCTATCTTGTCTTGTTACAGGTCTTGGCCTTGTGCAAGTACAACTTAGGCTTGTACGGTATCACTCCTTAGCGAGGACGAACGGTCTCAAAGAGTCCAAAGCGAGGACGAAAGGACTCTGCGGGATCGGGGAGTAACAATAATCAGCTGTTATGGAACCCGCCTTGCACGAGCGCAATCTAGGCTCGTGCGGCATCACGCCTTAGCGAGGACGATCGCTCCTACGGGAGCGGGGCGTGACATAATGGTATCAAAGCACGGCTTTACGTCCTTGGACTATCGATTGAATTCTTTAACTCTGTTTCTTCCGCAAGTTGATATCGTTGGTGCGCTATCTCTCAAATGTCCCACGGGATGTCCATACAATAAGTCTAGATAATTTGCAATGTAGGAGAACATTTTTTGTCAAACACAAAAAGATGGTTCACGTGAAGCACGGTTGGCTAAGTCGGGCTGGGCATATACACCAAAGTTGCGTCGACCTTAGAAGAGTCGAGTGCAAAATTCGATCTGTCTCGGATGACAATGAGTTAGAATCGATTGAGTAAGTGGGATGACTATCGATAGGGGTACTATCGAGCGACGATAACGTCGGTATGATATAGATGACCGTGCTTGAAATTTAAGTAATCGTTCGGACAAAAATTCGAGGAAGTAGATTGTGAATCGAATGATAAGTTGAGGATTTATTGAATGATTTCATCCCTGAGTGGTGTATGCGATAGCTTCAGGGATATCGATCGATTGATTGAGGATTTGGGGTGCCAATGAGTCTATCAGCAAGTGTCGCGTGTACGCAAAGCCTTAGTTTGAATACGATTGAGCAAAATATAGTCTTGAAGATTTTGACGAGTCGATTTGAACAAACTAGGTATGACGCGCACGGGATTGTGATTGTGCGAGTATAAAATGCGAAGATATTGAGCAGATAAATTGAATCGATAAAAAAAGTTAAGGTGTAGCGAACGGATGACTTGATAAAAGAAATCGATAGGTGGATCATATAGAAAAAGTTAGCACGATGGGAAGATAGCGTACAGAAAAAGTTGAATTTTGAAGTTACTCAAATGACTCCAAAGATTGGAGATGTGATTTGAAAAAAAAATGTTGCTCGATGACTTAAGATAGACGGATGTACAATACGCGAATTTGGGTTTGAGAAAATTGATGTTGTGAATGATTCGAACGATAATGATCGAACTTGAATTTGAATGTCGAGGAGATTATCCAGTCGGACGATAGCATCATTTGCACGACTCAAAATTCATTGCAATGGAAGATCGTCAGGTTACGCATATCATCGACGGTATTGAGGTGTATCAAAGATCGATATGCGATAACTCGGGGGCACTCTAATTCGAGGTATGACGATCGTACAAGTGTTATTGTTTTGACGGATGTTATACTTAGGATTTTGATTGAAATAAATGCGGATAAAAACATAAGTGTCTTGATGGTTACGCGGATAACCACACCGTCAACATTCTTGCCTTACACGAACGCAACTCTAGTCTCGCACATGCATTTCATCGAATTTGAGGCGATCGTTCCGCGTGAGCGCTGACATGGTGATTCATGTCGCAGGAATGATCGAACTCGAAAAATTACGACGAGGCAACTTTGATCGTCTCGACTTGTTGGTTTAATGCGAAAGAAAATTTGAGGATGTTTGGACTTGCGATTGATGATTGAGTAAACTTAAGGATTGAATAGATCCAATCCACGTATCGTGAATGAATTAGTCTACACACAAAACAAGAGTTACGTCCCGATGAGGATGATTGTCCCGCGAAAGCGTGCATGGTAATTCATGCCCACCGTGGATAATCTGACTCGCGTAAGATCGGGGCGCAACATATTGTTAAGTTAGACAACCTTATGATCGAATACGTGAATTGTGATGAACGACTTAGGAAATATGAAATGTGAATTATGGCTTAGCAACAGATTATGTCGTAGCGTACTTGACTTGGAAGGATTGATAGGCGGATTATGTCGAACGTGTTCGAAGAGATAGACTATGCAAAATAGTTTGATGAACGAATGATATTGATATGTCGAGGAATTTGGTTGAAACGTGAGTTATCGTAGGATGGCTTTACATAATGACTCAGATCCTATGCGACGAATGTTGGGATGTGTGTTGGAAATCTATAGTCGAAGTTTAGAAATCGGAGTGATGCAAGCTTGGGTAGAAAATCCCGTACTATCAACTTGGTTTGACCTTAGGATGGGGTTAGTGTTGATATTGTTGTTTGGGAACTATGATTCCAATACTGACGGATTGACATAGCCTAGCATTTAGGCAGACGTCCCGGCGTAAAAAGATAGGAATTGTAGAGGCACCGCTCATAAGGCTCGGTTGACATGCATGTATATCGGGGATGCTCGAATATGTGTATGATCCGACCCGAGTGGTGATGGCGGATTCTCTATCACGAGACTTGGAAGAAATGCACGTATTTTGGGGACGCCTGGAATATGTGCACGATCCAACTAAGTGATATATTGAATCAAGAGAGACTAGAGGAATGGAAAAGGGTCGAGGATTTTGAAATCGTGTTTCAAGGAAAAGATTGATGGTAGTGCGAGCGTGGCTCAGATTGAGGGAATGCATAGGAGTAGTGTATACGAGAGTTATGAGATGTTGAATCAAAGTGATAAGCATATAAGTTAGTACTCAGTTAGTCTCGAAGATGAAACTTTTTCTGAGTGGTGTATGATGTAGTGCCCCGTTCGCTCAGTCAATCGGAGGAATCGAAACGCCAACGGCGTTCGGACATAGCCATGCAACGACGACTCGAAGGCCCGCTCGGTCGAGGTGACCCCTCGCTCAGGTGGGTGGCTTCAGTGAACTTGCCTCAGCTTGGCCTTCACACTAATAAAATACAAGTTTTCAAATGCACAAGTAGGCTTGATAATAAAAGAGACGAATCCACATAGCTAAGGAAATAATCCAAAGTCGAGTCAAATTGAGTTAGAATATGGAAAGGTCCAACGATCGACTTAGAGTTGGTGCACGACGTGCTTTGAAAATAACACTCGGTCCTTCGTCCCGTGGCTTGGGAGAAGAAAAGTTAGTTGAGTTGGCGAAGCTATGAATTAGCCTAAGTCATAGGCGTCGCCCGCGTAAATGCTCGATAAAACATGCATGCTTCCACGATGCAAGGCTTGGCATAGTCTTTGCTCATCCCACGGGTTAAGTTGTAAGTTTTATTAAGTTAGGCAAAGTTATGCCGGTCGACCAGAGTCATTCCAAGCACTGTTCCTCTCCTTCTGCGGTTGTCAAGCCACTTAGTCCCACGATCTCAAGACCTGTCATATAAAGTATGACTTGGGCGATAGTGTTGCACAGAACGTAAGTCAGTTTAAGGCACGAGCCACGGTCGACACGATGTAAAGTTAGCCACGGTCTATGGCACTTGAGGAACACGTTTTGTTCATGTTAAGTAGGAAGGTTATGCGATAGTCATTCCCTGGGTATCAAAGAAAGGAAAGATCACGCGACTGTTTGTCGCCGAGGCGGGTCCCATGTTTTGGGAGTCTCTAAGGATGCTCGTTTTACATCGTATGGTTCCAATGCACGTTTTGCATGGAACGAGCACGTTTTGCTCAAATACGGTTTAAGTCGTAACACAAGTTAGGCCATGCATTGTGAGTCTAGATGTTCTCATAGGTGCGTGGTCATGGACGACTTATCGACAAGTATCTTCCTCGACTGGTACTGCACGATGGTTCCTAGGCCAGTCGACTTGGGGGGAAGACGTTATAGCAATCGATGGATTGTACCGCGTAGGGTAGTCGGGGGCTTCCTTTGGAGGCTAGCTACCTCGCAATCGAACGACCCGCCGTCTACCCGAGCTATGTCCACGGTGGCTTGGGCCAGTGACCTTTCATATAGATAAGTTGGCGTGCTGAGCGGCAATCCGTATGTACGATGTCGGTCGATTCTAAGGAAATATAAGCACGGCACGAATTAAGTTAAGAAAGAAGGTATGCACGGTTGCAACCCAATATGGAGCCTAAGATTTGGTTAAGTAAAGGCCCGTGCTTCAGCACGAGACGTCGTATCGATTGATAAGTAGTTCGGGTATAAGTTAGGATTAGCGCTGGATTGTGCCGCGCTAGGTTAAAGGATTAGCGCTGGATTGTGTCGCGCTAGGTTAAAGGATTAGCGCTAGATTGTGCCGTGCTAGGCTAAAGGACTAGCGCTGGATTGTGCCGCGCTAGGTTAAGTCATGATGAGTTGCGAGGCACGGCCTCAATGTTGAAGCACGAACTAAGTCTATGACACAAATCATGTTGTTGCGTCCCAAAGGTTTGGGCCAAAAGACAAGTCCGAGTCAGTGCGTTGACATTGCAAGCACGAGAAAGGTCTAAAAGCAAGGATAAGGAAGTTATCAGTGCGATAACACGACGAAGGTCTAAAGATACCAAGTAGGTCGAGTATCTGTACTAAAACTGATCCTAAGACAAGAATAAAAAGACAATGATAAAGGGACTATGTTGCACAAAGTAAATTAACGTGTCGATTTTGTATGGGTAGGCGAGAAGCTCATACTACCAATACAGTTGAGTACTGACACCCACACAATTTTCATGTGCAGGCACAGGTAGAAGCTCGTGGCGTGGAGCTCGCTGTGATACGTCGAGGCACGGAGTTCCTTGGCGATTCGAAGCGTGCGACCGCGTGGAGACTGGACTTATACGAGACATAATGTATGGACGTCGCCTATCCGAAGCATCCGCTAGCTCGAGACAAGTATTGAGAGAAGAGAGAGCTGAGTGACTTGTAATGTGAGAAGAGTGATCTTGAGTGATTGTAATCTTGGCCTTGCGCCCCATTGTAACCTTTGCTTCAATATCAATAAAGAGCTTCTTCTGAATAACTTGTGTTTTGCTTCAAATTTTTGCTGCTATTATTCAATGTCTCTGCTTGGAACTTCTGTGCGACGACCCCATCGAAGTCGCTGTAATCGGCCGTTATGGAATCCGCCTTGTACGAGCGCAATATAGGCTCGTGCGGTATCATGCCTTAGCGAGGACGATCGCTCCTACGAGAGCGGGGCGTGACACCCCCTCCCTCCTTCTCCCCGTCGGCCTCCTCTCCTTCCCTCCCCCTCCTCCTCGCGTCTCCTCCCCGTCCCCCCTCCTCCTCCTGCACCACCGGAGAGAGGGAGGAAAGAGTGAAAGAGGGGTAAAATGGTCATTACAAACCTCCAAAGGAGTAGGTGGTTACCGTCAAGGAGGTCCATGCTTGCCGCCAGGCTACTTTGGAAGAGCAATGTAAAAGTATTTAAGAGCATATCCGACTTCTGGAGGAAAGGCTGGCTACCGTTGAGAGTGAGCTGGAGAAATCCTGGGACGAACGGAGGTCCCTTTGCTACAGTCCGAGGCTTTGGCTCAAGAGAAGAAGAAAGTTAGTGCTTATCAGACCGAGCTGGAGGCTGCTTACCAAGGCATGTCTCAGCTGAGAGAGGAGGCAGCCAGGCGTCAAGAAGCGGAGCACGGAGCAATGGAGTATGTCGGACCCAGGATCGCCCTCATGAGGAACCAGATTGATGAGCTCCTGAGCCGACCTACTTAGGCATCATTCTTGATGTCTTTTTTTTGGTTCCCCTCCTTTGGAGAGGTTTTCTCATTTTGATGTAGTAGAACTTTTTTTTTATGAATAAAAGTCGTCCTTCTTTATTTGGTTACCCATTGTGAACCCTTTGTAGTAGTGTAACTCCGTTGGGGTTATTTTTTGTCACGACCCACACCCAGTGTAAGGGCACAAAAAGTGGATACGTCTAGCCTACCCCACATTGTCGGTGGTAGAACGCTGTCCTAGGTCACAACATCTAGCAATAACCAAACCTGTACAATGATATACACTCCAAAAGGGGAACAATATAAGGGTATAACTCAATCACAGCATCTAAGGGGAAATAAAGAGAATATATAAAAAGATATGATAAAAGAAACAATCTCCAACCAGCTACAAATGAGGGTAAATCTGAATATACAAACATCTGTCAATATCCAGAAACTGAAAGTACATGAATAAGACAACTAATGGAAACTAGTCTGGAATCTAATCTAGACAATAGGCAAGTCCTCAGCAACTGTAGGATCCTCCTGAGGGTCTAAGTCACCGATGTCATCTAAGCCTGTGCCATAATACGTAGGACAAAACTCCTCATCATTACCTGTAATATTTTCAACAGTCCAATCAGGACGGGAACGAGCACAATACATCTCACGCAGTTCATATCTTGAAAGGAAATATAAAGCATGTGATAGGCTAAGATACATGAAACGCTGTAAGAAATAAGCATGAAAGAAAGAGAGAAAACTGATAAACAAGTCTATCTATATATAATAATAGAGAACTGTAAGTGACTATGTGATTTAGAGTACAAGATAGACATGTGAACGGCTTGATTTGCACATGATTATACTAAAGAGTTTGTACATGATTACACTACTTTGGAATTGTTCACATGACTATTTCTACTCCCCCATGCCCCAATCAATACACAAGGATCTAGACAGGTTATGTTATTGTACATGATAGTTTATACATGAAGCTCATGAGATCATGAGAGTACATGAGAGCACATGAGTATACATGAATAATAAGAGTCCACAGAATACATGATGTTCATGAAAAACACATGACACGATGTATTCGATATACCCGAGGGGGATAACATCTCATGTAAAGATCCATATAGTACTAATCCGTGATAATGTCGTGTCAGCATCAAGTAAATTAAACTATGACAAGAATATAATTCCTAACAAGTATGAAACGGTCAGAGAATGTACTCGTCTGATATCCTGGCTGTCTGATGAGAATATGAGTCTGAGCTGGAGTATCTGAGTCCTATTTAGAGCAACACAGGTCACAACATGTCTAACATGAAATGAAAATAGTCTACAATACATTCTAAATGATTCTAGGTCCTTCTAGGTCAAAGTCAACCCTTGGTCAACTCTGGTCAAACCTGGTCAACCATAAGTCAACTAGTCTATCTACCAAATTTTAGGTCAAACACAACTTACCTAGTCATTCTAAGCTCATTTGAGTTGATTTGGATCAAGTTTGACTTAAAGTTGACTTTTGTCAACTTGGTCGACTTGATAGTCAACTAGGCCAATATAGACTCATTGGGTCAAACCTAAGCTGACTCATTAAGCCTAAACTATATCTAATAGCAATCACAACATATACTTATATATTATATTCATTCATTACCTATGGGTATGAATATAGATATATAATATCACACAATATATAAAGCATACCATTCAACTACATATAGGAACTACCTATATATGAAATCAAAATAGAGGATATCCATATTTGAATCAAGTATCTATTTTCCTACTAACATATGGAAGCATAAATGATAACCAAGGGAAAATAAAGGAAATGAAAGAAATGGAAAATGGAAAAAATAGAATAGAAGGAAAAAAAAATGGGACTGTTCAAGCCAGTCCAAAACTGAGATTGAATTCAGTAGGGAAATCTGAGTTCACTGTTTCAATAAAAAAAATAGTAAACAATTTCATATAAATGAAAACTAGCTCATATTTGGGAAAATCCAATGATACATGAAGTATCAACACTAAAACAACCTACTGTCAACTGACAATGTGATATATCGTAGAACCCAAACATTTTGCATTATAAACTAACCTCAGTTCTCAGAAAAAATATCCATATTTCAGAAATGACAACCATATGAAGAATTAAACCTATATTCGAATTTTCAGTCAATTAAACATATGAAGAATTAATATATGAAGAATCAAACAAGTCTAAACATGAATAAATATAATACCCAACTTTGCAAACATCAATCTAAACATGTATGTATGTTAATCATCAACAAACTAACCTTGAATTAGCAGTTAAAATCATTGCAAAACCCTAAAAATTCAGTTTAAACAAAACTCTGAAAATACCATTTCAAATTCAGTTTTATCGAGTATCAGTAAACAAGATCGGAACCCAAAAATCAAATGAAAACCCAATTCAGGCATGGAGAAGTGTCACACACATGTGTACGTGTCAGGGGGTTCATCTCGTGTCCATAAAACTGGACACGAGGTGTCCAAACACAATTTTGTATGTACATCAGGACTGTCCAGACACTACCTCGTGCGAGCATGTCAGTGGCTCGTGGACACGACACAGAGCTCGAGACGAGTCGAGCTCATGCACAGTCCTAGAGGGGGTCTAGGGCTAGTGATGTGTCATGCTAAAACACGACCACGACGTGTCCTCGTGTCGTATGAGACACGACTGAATCACGTGCGCACGACAGGCCCTGATCCGTGCAGCTCGATTTGCGAGTCCGATACAAAATGAGATGACATGGCACTTGGGGGCTAACATGTCAGTCATGTCCCCAAGCCATACACCAAGTTTTGCGTGTCCAAGTGACACAGACACTGCGCACTGCCATCCGATCAGCAGGGCACGCGCGCGCGTGTCTCATGCTGTGGTTCGTGTCCGATTCTGAACACGAACACGACTCAAAACATGCTCAATCCAATACAAAATCAAAAGCCATGCATAGATATACAAATCCATTCAATTAGATTTCAAAATTACGAACAAAAATTCTTTTGTGGCATTTCATCAAACACCAAAACAAGAAAACTGATACGTGTCCGATACAGACACCAAATCAATACAGTTCCTACGAAACTCATCCTACAGCCAGGGGACACCTAGATGGATGCATCTACGAAAATAGCTCATAAAATTATAGAGTTTTGGAGAAATTACCTTAAATTCCTATAAAAAGCTCCAAATGTATAAATCCTCCTTGCGGCTCCAAAGCTCCAATGCACTTCAATTCTGATTTTCCTCACCATCAATAATTCATAAACATTGATCAGAACCTAATACAAAAGACTAGGGTTTAAAAGGAGAAGAAATGAAAAAGTTAGAAGGATACTTACTTAGGTTTTTGTCAGGAGGAAGAGGAAATGAAAAGAGAAGAATTCTCAACCTAAGATATTAAATAAGCTCCCCCCCGACCTAGCTTGGCCGGCCACATTTAGATGGGCTAGGGTTTCCTAATGGTTGGGCTTGGGCCTCTTTTCTATGGCTAAAATAAAACATTAATAAAAAGGAAGTTGCTAACTAGCCCCTAATCAATATGCTAATGGCTTCTAACCTTAGAATAGGGTGACTAACCCTAACAAATCATGCTACTAGGTCCCTAAGTCATGGTGATACACTAGGCTAGGTTGCACCAAGGCTATACTATCAAAAGGAAGGCCAAAAATCACTACACCAATAATATAATATATAGAATAATTAAAGAAATTTACAATTACCAAAATACCCCTAAATAGAAAAAATAGATGTGACATTTTTATTGGGTGTTTACTCAGAGGTAATATAGACATGGTAAACATGGAAGTTTATGGTAGAATTTTCTTAATCAGAGGTTATGTGGACATGGTAAAAATAGATTCTGTAGGAATGTATAGAACGGCTCAGAGGTAGTATGGACGTAAAATATTCTATAGATGAATATGACAACATGGGGTTTGCCATAGGACAATGTCTATTCATAGGTAATATAGACGTGGTAGACATGAACTTTGTTGGGGTATAGAAAACAACTCAGAGGTGATATGAACTTGGAAGTTCTCTACTGGGGAAATAAGGAAGGGATGAATTCATTAGTAGAATCCATAAACACCTGCGGGGCATGTGGAAATACATGTTGATTTAGATCTCAGATATAGTATTTTTTTAGGAACTTGCCATTGATTGGCATCATTAGCAAATCGTCGTTAGGTTTGGCGAGATGGTAATGTCACGACCCGCACCCTTATGAGGGGCACGAGCACGTGGGTACGTCCAGTCTATACCGCAGTATCGGCGGTAGAACGCTGTATATAACGTTTGTAAATACTACGACTAACAGTATAAATGTACCTGTACAGTATATACTCTCCGAATAGAGGTGACATAATAATACAGTCTCAATTACAGAATAAAACTAAGGTAGATAGCTCAGAAGGAAAGACATATGATAGATGAAAGAGTAAATAAGTCCAGAGTCCAATACAAGTCCAGATATATACAACATCACAGGGTATCAAAATATAATATAGAAACTATAGTCTGATAAAGCTAGCTGGATCGCAGTCCAGTCAAACCTAGCTAACCTACACTACTCTGGAAGTACAAAATCTAGTGGCTCTACTATAAGGCCACGATCCAAGGCTACTCCATCTAACTCGAGCCCATAATAGGTCGAGCAGTCCGCCTCGGAATCATCTGTAATATATCATAACGGTATCCTGTCAGAAAAATGAGCAAGTACAAACACTAACAGCAGTTCCATGTGAATTGACAAGTTCTATAAGAGACAGTATAATGAACTACAAGATAAAGATATATGAAGACTTGGGAACCGTTCGGAAGCCGAGTTACAACCCTTAAACCAAACAAGGACCGGGGTTGTAACTCTTCTTCCGAGCAGAACTTAGTCTCCAATCAAGATACAATGTAAAGGCATGTAGAGCATGTGAGTAACTGTATATCATGTATGGTGAAAAAGTACTGAATGTAGAACAGAACAGGATATATGACAAGAAAAGTAAATATAAAATGTGCCTCGAATATTATAGCCTAATGTGATCGGTATGGGTCAAGAATCAGGCTTTCAGCCGACCGGCTACAAGTGCGTGGACTCGGTCCGGCCGGGATGGTAAGCTATGGAGCAAGTAGTAGCACAGGTCAGGTTATACCCATTGTGAGGTGAGGGTATAGCTATGATACAAGTAGTAACTCAAGGTGGGCATTGATCACACTATCTATAATATTCCCCATTCCCCGAATAGTATACGGATCCAGACATAGCACGTCATGACGCGGGATTCCCTAAGAGGGGAGCAAGTCCTCTTCAGGAATCGGCGTCAATACAAGTACAAGAATCAAGACCAAGCAAGTACCAGTATCCCAAGAAATCCAAGAATGACATCTCATGATAGGAATCCGACAATACTAGTCCGTGAACTATCGTGACTGAGAATCAAGTAAGACACTATGACTGAATCGGATATAGCAGATATCAAGACAATGAAAACTATCAGTGAATGTACTCGCCTGCTGTCATGAGCTGTAGGGTATATCAATTCTCAGAGCAGAAATCAGGAACCTAAATATGAGATACTGTATGTTAATTTAGGTTTAAACAAGTTTAAGAATGATTCACAATGAATGATGTGCAATCTAGGTCAAACTAGGTCTCACTGAGTCACACTAAGTCCTGTCAAGTCAATCTAGGTCAAATCAAGTTATATCAAGTCAATCTAAGCCAGACCAAGTCAACCCTAGGTCATACCAGTCATCACAGGTCAAAACAAGTCGAAAAAAGTCAAACGGGGTCAAGAGTTGGCCGACAGTTGACTTTAGGTCAACTGGTCAACCCTGGTCAACCTTGGTCAACTCTAGGTCAAACTGGTCAAATGTTGACCAACAGTTGACTTTTGGTCAACTGGTCAACTCTGGTTTGGATTTGGTCAAATCTAGACAAAGTGTTGACTCACGGTTGACTTTTGGATAAAAATCAACTCTGGGTCAACCGGGTCAAGACTAGGTCTAGGCGACTATTTCTAACTATTACCAACCTCTACAACCCATATCCAAGTCCATCTTGGACTTCGAAACTCAAATCTTGGCCGTAGGCCCAATTCCAATTTTGCCCTTAAAAAGGGTAAAATTCTAGCTTAGGCAATTATCAAGTTAGTCTACCTATGCTTGATATTTGACCCGAGCTCCCTAGGGTAGTAAGATACTAGCCTATACTATATACCTACCAAGATACCTAAGTAAGTGGACATCTAGTCCATTTTACGGCCTATGCCGGTATCTTGAATATTTCAAGATACGCAATGGTACGGCACGATATCGGTGCCCTACAACCCCGATTTTCACTCGGGAGCCTACCCGCAAAAATCTAATTCATATAATATAGGTCCACGCCAAGTTTCAACTTATTTTGATACTCCGAGCTCCGTTTCGCCCTCTACTCGACCCCCCTCTTATTTCCTATTTCTCACTTTTCTTCCTATTTCTTCTAATTTCTTCCAATTCTTTCCTTCTAACTTCTAATTCTTTTCTACTTCTAATTCCTTAAACTTCTTCTAATTTCTCTACGTATATATATATATATATATATACACACAACATATATATATATATAGAATATATTAATATATATCTATAGATATATATATAGATATATATATAATATATATATATATATATATATATACATATATATATCTATATATATACAAAAAAGGGGGGTTTATGGTGAAAAGCTCAAAAGGGGGGGGGGAGGGGTTTAACTTGGCAGAGCTGCTGCCAGGGCTGCTGGTTACAGCAGCTGGAGCTGCTGCTCCTGCTGTGGCTGTTCATCTTCTTCTTCTCCTTCTATTCTTCTCATCTCCCACTCTCTATACATATATATATATATATATATATACTATTATATATATATATATATTATATATATATATATATATAAAATATATATAGGGCTGCTGCTGTTACAGCAGCTGGAGCTGCTGCTCCTGCTGTGGCTGTTCATCTTCTTCTTCTCCTTCTATTCTTCTTCATCTCCCACTCTCTATAAATATATATATAGATATATATATATTATATATTATATATATATATATATATATTATATATATCTATATTATATATACTCTATATCCCTCCATCTATCTCACTATTGTATAACTATATACACAGCACACACACATCTATATATATACATACAACACCCATATCCATATACATATATAAATACACACTCATATCTATATATATATATAGATATACACATTCATATATATATATATATATATATATATATATATTATATATATATATATATTATATATATATATATAATATATATAATAACAAACACAAACACACTCACACAACACAAACACACACACACTTCTTACCACTCTCCTGACACCCATGCCACTCTCACAACACCACCATCCTCATGACCTAAATACATTCAATATATACACACATAAATACACATGTATATATATATATATATATATATATATATCATATAATATAATATATATATATATATAATATATATATATAATATATACCACTCTCAAAAGGATTAACCATAATAAATCCTTAACCTATTTTTCTAGGAAAATCCTACAAATTTATGGGCAAATGGTGGAGAATGAGCTCCTCTCCATTTATTGTGAGGGAGTTAAGGGCCGTTTTGTAAACCGTATTTGGAGGTGGATTTAGGATTTTATGGATTGGAGTTAAATTCATGGAATCCTATGTTTGGTTGAAGATGGATTTAGATATGAAAAGTATAACCAATCCAAATTTTGGATTTGGAAGAAAGAAAGTTGGATTTGGAGAGAAAAAAATAGTTATTTTTAATTATTTCGTTGGTATATTAAAATTTAGTTAAAACTAATTAATAATAATAAGTAAGTAATAAATTAATAATTAATAATTCATTATGTTTTAAATATTAATTTTTTACAATTATTATTTATAAAATATATATTTTATAATGAATTAAATTAGTCATTATTATTGTTCTAAAAATTATAATTGAGTATATCTTTTTAATTTAGTATAATAAAAAAATAATTAAAATTTAATCTTTTTGTCTTTAATTATAATTTATTAATTATAATTATAATCTTGATTAATAATTTAGTAATTTATAATTTTATTTCAATATTTTATAATAGTCTTATTAATAATTTATACCTTTACTAATCATAATTATAATAATTATTAATCATAATTATAATATTAGTCATAATTATTATAATCTTTATTAAATCATAGTCTTATTATAATCTTAATTAATAATTGATTAATTTTTAATCGTAATTGTGATCTTAATTAATAATTTATTAATTTACTAATTTATTAATTATAATATAATCTTGATTATCATAATTTAATTATCATAATTTATTTATCATAACTATAATTTCAAGTAATAATTATAAATAAATATTTAATTATAATATTAATAATATTTATTTGTCTTAATTAAATCTTAATTATAAATTATTAGTTACTATTTTATTATAATCTTAATTAATAATCTATTAATCAATTCTCATCGGTATTAATAATTTATTATTTAATATTTAATAATTAATATATATTAGAATTTTAATTAATGATTATTAATAGCATATAATCATCATTATAATCTTAATTATAATTTGTTAATCATAACTATTTTTATAATAATAATAATAATAATTTAATTATTAATCATAACTATAATTATAATAATAATTAATTAATAAATTATTATTTTTTTATTAAATAATATTTTATTATCATAATTATTAATCATAATTCTAATTTACCAAATTCTTTGTTTGGTTGGAGTTGGATTTGGACTTGGATTTGGATTTGGAAATCCTTGATTTGGATTTAGATTTGAATTTGGATTTCCAAATCCAATCCAAAACCAAATCCATTTACCAAACAAGCCCTAAATGAAAAGAGTAATAATGGAGGAAATAAATGTATACCTAAAATAGGTTGGTTGAGGAAGAAAAGCTTGGAAGAAATCAATTTGAAGAGAGAGAGAGTTGCTTAGTGGAGAAGAAAGAGGGGGGGGGGGGGGGGGGGGGGGGGTGAACCCATGGCCGGCCAAGCATGGGTAAGGGGCACTTGTTTAATTACAAGTTTGCCCTCCCTAAGTCTAATGCTAATTAAACTCCAAAATAGATTTTGGAAATTGCTAAAAATAAACAAAAAATCATAATTAAACTTAATTACTCATGGGAGGACTAGTCCAAACTCCTAAATCCTAAAGTTTAGGGGTGGGCCATGGTTAGATAACATGCTAATTACGGCTCAAGTCGAAATTCACCGGGGTCCCTAATTAACTCGGAATGCGATAAAATTCGAACCCGACTCCTATAATAATTAAATATAATATTCATGAAATAAAATTCCCAAAAATATTATAAAATGAAAATTACCATTTTACCCCTAACTGGAAAAAGTGAGGGTGACAAGTCTATCCACCTTAAAAAAATTTCGTCCTCGAAATTGAAGACAACAAGCACAGGAAATCACAAACAGAATAAAGAAAATAAATTTATACCTCAGGGCACGAAAAGATAAGGGAAACGCTCCGCATGTCGTCCTCCCTCTCCCAGGTAGACTCACCTGGAGAGTGATGTCTCCACGCAACCCGAACCAAGGGTATGACCTGGTTCCGGAGCACCTTCTCCCTGCGATCCAGAATCTCCACCGGCTGTTCTGATAGCTGAGAGTAGGTCCCACCTGTATCGCTGAATGGTCCAATACATGGCTAGGATCTGCCACGTACGCCTCAGCTGAGATACATGAAACGTTGTGCACTCCTCGAGCCTGGTAGGCAAGTCCAGTCGGTAGGCTACTGCACCGATCCTCTCTAAGATGGTGAAAGGTCCGATGTAGCGCGGACTGAGCTTCCCACCGCCGCCAAAGCGAATAGTGCCACGTGTCGGGGATATCCTCAGAAATACCATGTCACCAACCTAGACACAAGAAAAAACTCAACACACACTAACAAAATCACAACAAACACGACAAGAACTGAAACTAACCTCGAACTCTAACGGTCTCCGGTGACTATCGGCCCAATGCCGCTGCCTATCTGAGCCACCCGAAGTCTGTCTCTAATCAATCTGACCTTCTCGGCCGCATCCACAACCATCTCCGGCCCAAGAAGCGCCCGCTCGCCGACATCGTCCCAAGACAAAGGAGTACGCATCTCCGTCCATATAGAGCCTCAAATGGTGACATCTCTATACTGGCCTGGTAGCTGTTGTTGTAAGCAAACTCTACCAGGTGAAGATGGTCCTCCAAGAACCCCGAGATCTAGCACACATGTGCGAAGCATATCCTCCAAAGTCTGGATGGTCCTCTCCGACTGCCCATCTGTCTGAGGATGATAAGCAGTACTAAACTTGAGCGAGGTGCCCAAGCTAGCCTGCAAACTCCTCCAGAAGTGGGAAGTGAATCGGCTATCCCGATCTGAAACTATGCTCACCGGAACTCCGTGCAATCTCACGATCTGACGAACATACAGCTCAGCCAGCCTCTCCGTAGACAAACCCACTTTGAAAGGCAAAAAGTGGGCCGATTTGGTCAATCTATCAACTATGACCCAAACCGCATCCTTCCCTCTTGGCGACCGTGGAAGTCCAGATACAAAGTCCATGGTGATGTGCTCCCACTTCCACTCGGGAATGGGTAGCGGCTGTAGCAATCCACCTGGTCTCTGCCTCTCGGCCTTCACCTGCTGACACACAAGGCAACGAGATACAAACTGAGCTACCTCGTGCTTCATGCCATACCACCATACGTGCTCTCTCAGGTCCCTATACATCTTGTTGGCTCCAGGATGCATAGAATACTAGAGTGATGCGCCTCCTGAAGAACCCTCCCGAAGCTCTCCACACGGAACGTACAGCCTAGTACCGTACCGCAACGACCCGTCTTCGGCTACAGAGAAATCGTCAAGCAAGCCCATCCTCACCTGCTCCCTGATGCTCCTCAGGGCAACATCATCATACTGCACTGACCTGACTCTATCCATTGCTCAGACTGAATCTGCAAACCCCACATCTGGATCTCCATGCCCGGAATGATGACCTCGATACCCAAACTATCCAGGTCGGCCAAAAAAACGATCTGTCGTCAAGAACATAGCAAGGATACCTGCTCAAGGCATCTGCAACTACGTTGGCCTTCCCGGATGGTACTGCAAGGATATATCAAAGTCCTTCATCAGCTCTAACCACCGCCTCTGTCGCATGTTCAACTCCTTCTGAGTGAACACGTACTTCAAGCTCTTGTGATCTGTGAAGATCTCAACTCGCTCTTCGTAAGTAATGCTTCCATAACTTCAAAGCAAATAAACCGCGGCCAACTCCAGATCATGAGTAGGATAGTTCTTCTCGAGGACGCAACTGCCTGGATGCATAGGCAATCACCTTCCCGTGCTGCTGAAGAACACACCCTAAACCCTTCCCGGAAGCATCGCTGAAGATCGAGAACCCTCCTGACCCAGATGGCAAGTCAGGATCGGAGCTGAAGTCAACCTCCTCTTCAGCTCATCGAATGCAGCCTGACACTCACAGTCCAGACGAACTCCACGTCCTTCCTGGTGAGTCTAGTCATCGGCTCTGCAATCCGCGGAAGTCCTGGACGAACTTCCGGTAATAGCCAGCCAAACCCAGAAAGCTCCGAACCTCGGCAACTGAACTGGGCGTAGACCAAGACTCCACTGCCGAAATCTTCCTCTGGTCTACTGAAATCCCGTGCTCGGTCACAACATGACCTAGGAACTCCACCTGGTCTAAGAAGAACTCACACTTCGAAAGCTTCCCGTAGAGTTGCTCCCTCCTCAGAGTCTCTAACACTACTCTCAAGTGCTCCTCATGCTCCTCCTGCGTCTTCGAATAGATCAAGATATGTCTATGAAGACCACCACGAACTTGTCAAGGTACTGATGGAATACCTTGTTCATCAAGTTCATGACACCGCGGAAGCATTGGTCAACCCAAATGGCATCACTGTAAACTCGTACTGGCCGTACCGAGTCCGAAATGCCGTCTTGGGAATGTCATCCGCCTCACCTTCAGCTGGTGATACCCGGACCTCAAATCTATCTTCGAAAAGACCTTTGCCCCACTCAGCTGATCGAACAAGTCGTCGATCCTCGGCAAAGGATACCTATTCTTGATAGTGAGGTTGTTGAGCGCCGGTAATCAATGCACATGCGGGACGTACCATCCTTTTCGGACAAACGGACTGGCGCTCCCCAGGACGAAGAACTGGATCTGATGAACCCCTTGTCCTGCAGCTCGTCGACTTGCTTTTCAGCTCTATCAACTCGCTGTTGTTCACCCTATAGACATGCTGAGATGGGCTCGGCGCCCGGCACCAAGTCTATGGAGAACTCAATGTCCCTGTCTGGCGGCATCCCCGGCAACTCCTCGGAAAGACATCCGAGAACTCAGCAATCAACGGATGTGGCAAATCCTGCCCCGCCAACAAAGCTCCACAGAATAGCCTCCGGCTCCGCTGCTCCTCGAGCAAACTCGATCTCTGGCTCACCGGCGTCCTAAAAAGAACTCTGCCTCTCTACAATCAATGCTAGCATGGTGCATGCTCAACCAATCCATACCGAGTACCATATCGTACCTCGGTAGGGGCATTACGAGCAGACACGCACTCAAGTCCCGGCCTCTCAGAGTGACTCTCGCCCCTTGCAAATATTATTAACCAGGATAATACCTCCCCGGTCATAATCTTGCAAGTCCTACCCATATATTCAGCAATGATTTGGTCTCAGAGCAAAAGAAACAGACACAAAACTATGGGTCGCCCCAGAATCAAATAAGGCGAAAGCAGGAAAAGAATCTAGGAGAACATGACCTGCTACAACATCTCCCACGGGCTCTGCCTCCTCTGCTGCCAAAGCGAACACCCTGCCCGGGGTGCTCCCCTCTGGTGCTGGAAAAAATGCTGCTGGGTCTGAAGTGGAGGACCCCTCTGCTGAACCGCTGGTCCTCTAGCCGGCTCACCCTGTCCTGGCCTCCTTGGCTGCCGAGCAGGGCAGCCCTTCAGCTGGTGGTCGGTCCCTCCGCAGAATAGGCAAGCGCCTACCTCCGGCATACGTCTCTGCTGTGCCCCGTCTTTTGCAGAAAGCACACTGCTGGGTCTGCCTCTGGCCCTGACCCTGATGCTGCTGGGCACGCGCCGGTGCCTGCTGAATCTGCAATAGAGGCTGCTGCTGAAACGGCCTCTGCTGCTGCTGAATGTGGGGCGGCTTGGCCGGTCTTGCACTGGAACTCGCCCCCATAGTATCTCCGTCCTCTTCGGCTTGAGGCCGAAGTCCTCCTCTGCGATCTGCACGTCCATCAATATCTGATCGAACGTCGCGTCACGGCGACCCGAGGTGCGGGTGCGTACTGCATGATAAGTCCCTGCAGAACTTACGAGCCTTCTGCCTTTTCATCCTGGATCATATCGGGAGCAAACCTGCTAAGACGGAAGAACTCAGCTGCATACTCGTCCACCGACGAGTTCTCCTGCACTAGACCCACGAACTGGCCCTCCAATGCTGTAAGAGCCACGTCCGGAAGAACTTCCTTGAAGAGCCTCCGGAAGTTCTCCATGTCAGCCCTCTCATCGACGTACGAGGATCCGTACGGTACCATGTCAGCGCTAGTCGAAGAATCGGCTGGCTGCGGCCGAAACCCAAAGTGCTCTAGGAAGCTCTGCCAGCTCCATGCTCGCTGTACATCCTCTAGCCAGTCGTCTGCATAAAGGATGCCCTTTGTCCCTGTGAAGTCCCTGGAGCATCTTCCTAAAGTCTAGTACTATCCCCGGCCTGGACTGCTGCTGGTACGGCTGCTGGCCAGTAGGGCCCTACACGTACCCGGTGCCACTCTCCACTACTGCCAGTGCAAGCTGATGCGAGTTCTCCATACTCTGCCTTAGCATCTCGATCTGACGGTGTGACGCTCCGACTGGCGCTGCGACGCCTCTGCCTGGGCCCGTGTCTCCATCATCTGCTGAAGGAGAAGGAACATATGATGTGTATTCGTCGGTATCGGTGGTGGCGGCAGTATCTCTGGAACAACGACCGTAACCCTCTGGGGTGGAGGTGGTAGACCTCCCTGTGCAACTGAGGGTCTCGGATAGTAGAATCACTGGGGCAGTCTCGTGAACCTCCTTCTCAGCCTGATCAGATCTCTCAGGCAAGCTACTCGATCCGAGGCCTGCGGGTGCGTCTTCGTCATCCGGAGACGAATTGAAAAGAGATCAATATGGCACATGAGTAGATTATCAAGAAGGACAGTTAATTTAATACAAGGTGAATAATCATGATAATCAAAAGATCAGAAATTTTTAGGTGATTGAGAAACTCCTATCATGTCCTAGGTCCTACGTCCTAATTGCAGGCTCGTAATTAGTACTCTAAGTCGAGCACCATTACGAGATCGCACTAATTGTGACACTGGACCTGCGTGGGCCACCAAAAATATGTCACGACCCGCACCCTTATGAGGGCACGAGCACGTGGGTACGTCCAGCCTACGCCGTAGTGTCGGCGGTTAGAACGCTATATAAACGTCTGTAAATACTACGACTAACAGATAAATGTACCTGTACAGTATATACTCTCCGAATGGAGGTGACATAACAATACAGTCTCAATCACAGAATAAAACTAAGGTAGATAGCTCAGAAGAAAAGACATATGATAGATGAAAGAGTAAATAAGTCCAGAGTCCAATACAAGCCCAGATATACAACATCACAGGGTATCAAAATAATATAGAAACTACAGTCTGATAAAGCTAGCTGGATCGCAGTCCAGTCAAACCTAGCTAACCTACACTACTCTGGAAGTACAAAATCTAGTGGCTCTACTATAGGCCACGATCCAAGGCTACTCCATCTAACTCGAGCCCATGATAGGTCGAGCAGTCCGCCTCGAAATCATCTTAATATATCATAAAGTATCCTGTCAGGAAAATGAGCAAGTAAAACACTAACAGCAGTTCCATGTGAATGACAAGTTCTATAAGAGACAGTATAATGAACTACAAGACAAAGATATATGAAGACTTGGGAACCGTTCGGAAGCCGAGTTACAACCCTTAAACCAAACAAGGACCGGGGTTGTAACTCTTCTCCCGAGCAGAACTTAGTCTCCAATCAAGATACAATGTAAAGGCATGTAGAGCATGTGAGTAACTGTATATCATGCATGGAGAAAGTACTGAATGTAGAACAGAACAGGATATATGACAAGAAAAGTAAATATAAAATGTGCCTCGAATATTATAGCCTAATGTGATCGGTATGGGTCAAGAATCAGGCTTCCAGCCGACCGGCTACAAGTGCGTGGACTCGGTCCGACCGGGATGGTAAGCTATGGAGCAAGTAGTAGCACAGGTCAGGCTATACCCATCGTGAGATGAGGGTATAGCTATGATACAAGTAGTAACTCAAGGTGGTCATTGATCACACTATAATATTCTCCATTCCCGAATAGTATACGGATCCGGACAAGCACGTCATGACGCGAGATTCCCTAAGAGGGGAGCAAGTCCTCTTCAGGAATCGGCGTCAATACAAGTACAAGAATCAAGACCAAGCAAGTACCAGTATCCCAAGAAATCCAGGAATGACATCTCATGACAGGAATCCGACAATACTAGTCCGTGAACTATCGTGACTGAGAATCAAGTAAGACACTACGACTGAATCGGATATAGCAATATCAAGACATGAAAAACTATCAGTGAATGTACTCGCCTGCTGTCCTGAGCTGTAGGGTATATCAATCTCAGAGCGGAAAATCAGAACCTAAATATGAGATACTGTATGTTAATTTAGGTTTAAACAAGTTTAGAATGATTCACAATGAAGATGTACAATCTAGGTCAAACTAGGTCTCACTGAGTCACACTAAGTCCTGTCAAGTCAATCTAGGTCAAATCAAGTTATATCAAGTCAATCTAAGCCAGACCAAGTCAACCCTAGGTCATACCAGTCATCACAGGTCAAAACAAGTCGAAGAAAGTCAAACGGGGTCAAGAGTTGGCCTACAGTTGATTTTGGTCACTGGTCAAACCTGTCAACTCTAGGTCAAACTGTCAAATGTTGACCAACAGTTGACTTTTGGTCAACTGGTCACTTGGTTTGGATTTGGTCAAATCTAGACAAAGTGTTGACTCGGTTGACTTTTGG